>VXBO01014794.1:0-43496 GCA_013400135.1 Rhinoptilus africanus
GCATTAAAGATAGTTATCCGGGATTGCTGTTCACTTCCTCTAGCTTTTACAGTTTGGCAATTGGGAATCTGGTTAATCTTTTAAGTATCAGCTGAAGAGAAATCCTAAAATTAATCATCTTCTAAATCTCTGTCTTTAACTTACAAGAGGCACGTAAGTAATCAAATGTTAAAGTCCATGGAGGTGACTCCTATCCCCTAGTATTCCATATTACAAGGTCTCCTTGAAATGCTCCAGAGAGCTTCTTAAAGCAGACTTGTGTATTATTATTCCATATTACGTTACAGTGCATAGCTCCAGGAATAACTGTCAGGCATAAGCCAGGTGATAAGGTGGAGTAAATAGTGACCCTGAGATGTTGTCACATATGTTCTAAGAAAGAACTTATCCAATTTAGTTGCAAGATCATCCCTGTCTACTCAGACCTCCAGATGCAGAAGTAGAGTTACATTTCAGTACTTAAGCAAAAGAATGCATAGATTTAAATATAAAATAAGAAAAAAAAAAAAGAAAAAAGAGTCTTTCTCAAGTGAACATTTCACATCTACAATGAATAGCAGCCGTGCCACTGAATGTTACCAGAGATTTATCCAGGTAAAACATGTGCATTTGCTGCTAGGTAGCATGATAATGATTTTTATTTCCAGAAAGTCTGAAGATCAAAGGGAGCCAGGCTGGGCTAGTAAGCTTGGATGGTGCAGCTGTCAGTTGAAAGACATCTTCTGTTCACATCTATTACCAAAGAAAGGCTGAGACTATCTTGGAATTACAGCTTCTGGAAAAGAAAAGCGTAAAGTTGATGCATTCCTGCACCACTGCTTTTCCACCCTGAGTCTGTTGGGGTGGAGTCTGTTTGTTAAGACACTCTCTCATCCAGTTCTATCCATGGATTAGCACTTTATTCAAACAAAAATAGAAAAACACATTTCATGTGTATTAGATTCCAGTGTGGGGGCAGAAGACGAGGATTTGAACTGGGAGAAAGTGAGTGACTGACTACAAGCATAAGTAATTCTTGTGTCAAGGCTTTGACAAGTCGTTTGTTGGAAAACCTATTTTACTGATTGCAGTCTACACTTAATAGATGTGCCATCCAGGGATGTGTCAGCTCCCTTGCAGCATACCAATTAATGACAGTCACTGATGGTGAAAGTAGCTCTTTTAATCTTATTAAAACAATTGCATACAGTATAATTTCCTTTGTGGGAATGTCTGAATGCATTTTATCTACTGAAAAAAAGAACAACATCATATTTGAACAAGCAAGACAAAAACCTGCCAGGCTCCCTGTGCCTTTGACTAGCTATCTCACTTTCTGATAGAGTTAATGCTTTTTAAATCTAATGAAAGACAAAGTAGTTTGGGTACTAGTGTCCCTCCTATAAACACTTTAATACTACAGGTGGTTTTAAGTTAATTGAATTTTGTCTAATAATCCTTAAAATATTTCACATGGAAGTCAGAGATCCTTAAATAGGGTGCTTCAGTTTGTTAGATAGAGGCTTTTTATTACTCTTCTTTATTTTTAATTACATGCATGAAAAACAGATATTATGGGTTATCTTTGATCTAGAAGTTAGACACCTACTTGAACTTGCACAGTTGCTGCAAAAACCCTTGCTTCAATCCTATCTAACCCTCTCAGTATGACTCTCAGTATGTGGCATTGCTTAGATCTTGATTCTTCTCAGTTCCTTGGAGACCACATCCTCAAGAAGTCTCGGAAAAGAAATTATCCAACTCGCCTTTATTATGACCTTTTAAGATGTAAGAGATAGGGTATTGTGCCAGCAATTGCAGTCAAAAATTCAATGAGCAGATCACACCCTTTGTCTGACTTACAAGTATTTATTTTTCTTGTTCAGACTGATGTTCAAGAGACTCGACATTTCTCTCCTTGGAGCTGTTCAAGCTGTTGACTGGACAAGGCTCTGAATAACCTGATCTGATTCAAAATACTCTGAGCAGAGGATTGGATTAGGTGGCCTGCAACCTGAACAAGTCTATAATTACTAAATGATTTGGAGGATACTTTGACTATTAAAATCTAACAGTCAAACAAGTGTGGTGATTGCTACAGTGTTTCTTTGAGGTTGTGAGTTCTTTATCTTTGGTGAAATTATCCTATTGAGGTCAATTAACTTTTTAACCTGATTTCAGCAGGAGCAGAAAATCACAAATGATATTTTGGAAATGCTTCCTGTAGATTGGAAATATTTCTTCCACTCATATGACTCGCACCATGATGGACATGTAACAAATTATTCTCTTTCCTTGTTCTTTGAAGACTATTAACATTTGTAGATTGACATTATGCAACTTTCCCTCAAAGTCTAGAAACAACAAAATATTAACAAGTATTATAATCTGTAACCTTTCCTGATCATTCTATCCCTAAAACACAGCAATAACTTTCGTTTGGCCTTGGTCATACACTCTGCCATTTCTCCCAAATTCTCTTCCACAAAGAACAGTTTGAGAACATGTATAGCATTATAGATGCGGTTACCCACCACTCAGTGTATAGTGGTGATACCCAAACTTTATTCCATTGTAACCCCCTGTTGTGATTTAACCAGGCAGGCAGCTAAACACCACATAGCTGTTCACTCACTCCCCCTGAAGTGGTATGGGGGAGAGAACTGGAAAAAAAAGTAGAACTCATGGGTTGAGATAAAGACAGTTTAATATGAAAGAAAAGGAAGGGAAAATAATAATAATGGCAAAAGAATATGCAAAATAAATGATGCCCAATGCAATTGCTCACCACCCACTGACTGAGGCCCAGCTAGTCCCTGACCAGGGGCCACCACACCCCGGGCAATGTCCCCCAGCTTTATATATTGAGTGTGACGTCATACGGTGTGGAACATCCCTTTGGGCAGTAGTGGGTCCCTTGTCCTGGCTGTGTCTCTTCCCAAGCTTCTTGTGTACCCTCAGCCTTCTCACTGGCCAGGCAGTATGAGAAGTTGAAAAGTCCTTGACTTAGTGTAAGCACCGCTCAGCAACAGCTAAAACATCCGTGTGTTATAAACCTTATTCTCATCCTAAATCCAAAACGCTGAAGAAGAAAATTAACTCTATCCCAGCCGAAATTAGGACCCTCCCTCTTTTCCTTTATAGACTAGTAATGTCACGCAAGTCCATATAGTAGCATTAGGTTCCTTCTTAGTGGGGTGAATAATTGGGTTATACCTGCCATGATCTTACTGGTAGTAAAAGATGGAGCTGCAGAATGCTTAGTTATACACTGATGAATTTAGTAGGTTTTTGGCACTGATTTAAATGGCAACAGCAGGAAGTTTTACTGTTCCCATTTGCAATACTACTATATGACCTGACTATGTGACTGAAAAGATGTCGATTGCTCCATTTTGTTGCAAACTAAAATGAGATGCCGGCACTCTTTTGAGGTTTCTGTCAACAATGCCATTTCTGTTACCTTTTGAGAATGCTTGCTATGCATTATTCTTTTACAGTATGATATTCAAAATAGCTGCACAGGATGCGACCTGTGGTCCATGTAATCTTTCAGAATCATCATTTCCATAGGCCTCTAACAGGTGCTTCAGGAAATTGGTACTAAGCAGGTAAGGTATAAACTGTCCAGTGGGAATATCTCTCCCTAATCCTTGTTTGTATTTTTTTTTCAAGGTGAATCACAATTTGTTTAACCACCATGTTTTCCTAACCTCTACACATCCACTGGTATTTAGGTTTTGTTCACTTTTGTGTTCACAATGAGGGCAGCGTGAATGCTTCTGATCCTCTTTTAAACAGCTTTCAGACTCTCCTGATGGTGCACTTTACAAAGAATTAAAGCCAAACTTCATAAGCAGTGGGTTTCTTCTAAAGTGAAAAAGGCATCCATTTAAAGACTTTATTTATACCTCCCTGGAAGCTGTCAGATTTTGTGTAAAGGAGTTTATAGGCTATATCTGTACAGATCTATAAAATAAAACAGGTCACATCCTAATTCTCTGGATCTGAGGACAAATAGCTTGTGTGTAGGTGGATATATTTCTTTCCCCCCTAAAAAGTGGTGAACTAATGGAAATAATCTCAGGTCAGTTCCTGAGACATCCCCAGGATGTCCTGTGACATTAGTGGTTAATGCGGTATTTGGAATTGGTCATGACTAAGTCAAGTATTACAATAGTAGGATTTAAACAGTATGGACTATGACAATTTGTCGTTATTTAGTTTATTATTAAATAAACAAAACAAGGCAAGCCATGTAATCACTTTAAGCATTTGTTCCTATTAGGTCAAAATACCAAGCTCACTGGTATTTTGGTCCAGCAGCCATGTTTGAGATATAGCGTGCACTGTTACGGACCTGCAAATACTGTTACAGACCATGAAGTAGCTGCAGCAGTGGCTTTGAATCACAGAGAATTATCTGCTCAGCTTCAGTCACTTCTGAAATGTTGGAACTGGCATCTGACCTAAAGCTTCACAAGTGTTTCAAACTAGCATTGGAAGAATGTGCACATATTCATCCCCAGAGACATATTAAACTCAGAGTATTTGTACCTATTTTTTTCAAGGTTAAAAAAAGTAAAAGTCAGCGGTTTGCATTTGGGTGTCAAGACTGTTCATAATGCATTATATAATGCATAATTATATTAATGCATAATAATGCATTAATTGTAATCTACAGTTAAAGAGCTAGAATCTAGTGTTTGCTAAACATCTATTCAGTCTTAACCAATGTTTGATATGTTCTATTTTACAAAGCAAGCATACTGTTTATAGAGTTTGTTCCATAATGAAGGGTCTGAATGTTGATACTGCTAATGAGAGATTCGGTTTTAATTTTTGTATTTAAGCAGCTATTTTGTTCAGTGCTGAATCACCATGCAACCTAGAGTAATTTAAGTCATGTACTGTGTGCTCTGTTTCTCTGCCAAGTGATAGCAACATTACTTCATAGGAGAACAAATTTCATGTTTACAGTTGAGTAAGAAAAGGTAGGAAGGTTTCAGTTGAGGGATAAATATCTGTATTCTATTAAGTCATCATAGCTTCATTGAGAGAAGATTAAGATCTTAAACCAGTGCAAGAATGGGGAATGAAGTTTTTTCACAGTGCCCCCTTTTTCACAAGCAGCTTAGGAGCCTCATTCATTATCTGTGGTGAGTAGAAGTGACTGGAGCACCTTCTCAGTGTTCTGTGAAGGAGACAGAGAGCATGGGCTGCTGGCTTGGCTTTCTCTGTAACTTTCTCTGGATTGCAGAAATACAGATGAAAACATTAGGTATTGCTGTGGTCACTGTTCATCTAAATGAGGAATGGTTCTTACTGAGGAAACAGTAACAGTGGAAATGGGCCTCCCAAACTACTAGGACAACGCATGGACCTTTGACATAATCCAGAAAGCTAAATCATTGTGTTCAGGGAGGTCTGGAATACCCTTTTGTGTTTTCTAATGCACAAAATTAAATGCCATCATTTTTGAATTATATACTACAGAGATTTTATAGAGAATTATTAGGTATTTTTCTGGGTTTACTGTAGACTAGTTTTTTACATAAGTTACCAACTCATTTACAGACACAGACATTTTTGATAAATGTTCATCCATTAAAACCTCTTTTACTAAAAGACAGGGGTGGAGGGGAAGAATAAAATGTGGATAAGCTTAAGCTTTTCGGCCATACTAATTATTTTTTTTGGATTTGCAAGAACGCATTTGTGCCTCCCAAAGCATTTTCCACCATGTCAGCTTATAATAGAAATGCTGGCATTTCCTCGAGTGAGCTTTTCAGATTTGCCATTCCTTTAATGGATGTGAAAACCAAAATAATTCATGTTTCCCTTACAATTACTGTAAACGTAATAATGTTTCGATAAATTAAACAAAAAGTAGACATGTATGATAACAGTGACAAGTTACATGAGCTGCTGGGTACATGTTCCCTGCAGGTGGTATCTTAAAAATAAAGCTAGTCAGAGAGAGAAGACAATACTATTTGCTTTATAGTAAAATATATGTAATGCACATAATAAAGATATACATATTTATAAACATATGCAATATATACATATATGCTTATTTATGTTTGTATACACATATATTAATATCTACTCATACACATGTATCTACATATATAAAAATACATAATAATGTATTACAACAATATAAGATATATACTATAATCTGTATTCTATTCTATAATAAAATATATTCTACTTCATAGTACTATAGGTGTTTAAGAAAAGGGTAGATGTGGTACTTAGTGACATGGTTTAGAGGTGGTTTTTTTTTTTTTTTGTCAGGGTAGGTTAATGGTTGGACTTGATGATCTTAAAGGTCCTTTCCAACCTCACGGATTCTATGATTCTATGATATAAAAATATTTTATACATATACAACACACTCAGACATATATATATACATACATTTTGGAAGTCTGTAATTCCTTTTTATGGTTCCCAATACAAGTGAAGGTCATAGAAGGAAATTGCAGGTAACCAAAATCCCCGGAAGATCAAGGTCTGTTAACTGCAACCTCCTTATGAAAATCTGTTATTCCAGAAGCCTTACTTCCATGTTGTCTAACAGTTCACACTGAAGAGTGTAATACATGTGGAAATGAACTGGAGAGCACAGGACTACAGCTTTCCTTTGAAGAGCAGGAGTCTTTCAATTATTTCAAAATATTTTGAGAATGTCTGTAAGTAATATGAAAACTAAAGCCAATGACAGTGAGATATCAGAAACATTCTTTGAGGTTTTTTTACAGCAATAACAAAGTTTTTAGAGGAAATTGGAAATGCAGAGAATAAGATTGTTTCTACCTGACCTTAATTTGTTCTTTTTTCAAACTGCACTTGTAGTCACCTTGAATATACTTTCTCTGAACACATACAAAACAAACTGATCCACGGAACTAGAACAATTAAACAGTGAATTTTGAATGTGATCTTTCTAGATGTCTAGGGCAAGTGGAATATCGTAAAAATGTGCTCCATGCTGGATGCATCCTCCTAACGGCTGCAGAAGACATCTGTCCACTTCCATGGAGAGCCACTACAGTCAGTTCCAAACATTCCAAACACTACATATACCTCCAAACTCACCGACAGTCACAGATTTGCTTAACTTTACATGCTGTGAACATCTTGATTGGCTTTGGCGGAACTATTCCCAGTGTGTAAAGTGAGGCATGTGCATGAAATCTTGGCAGGATCTGGGCTTAGGACATTAGGTTTTCATTGTGCTCTGTAGAAGGCTGATGGAGGAGCTAATTTGACTGATGCCAGCATCTTTTTTTATCAAAATTATACACCCTAATGACTGCAAAATGTGATGTGACTATTCCAGAAATCTTGAAAATACATCAGAAGAGTGAGAAAAGCAGATTTCTCATTTGCATACTGTACATATTCTGCGGTGGGTTACTGATGGCTTTTTGCTGCTCTACTAGCCTTTTCAATATGTAAAATGTTGAGTATCGGTGAGCTGGCATTTCCTACTTTAATTGGCACATGGATAGACTGTTTCTCTCTAGCAGTTCCACAAGATTGTTATGGGCCTGAGCTGAGCTGAGTGAAATGGGTGCAGATATTTCAGTAAATGCAGAAATTGCTAGCACCATCTATTGGTAAAAAATATAAAAAAAATAAAACTATTTTCAAAAAATATGCATGCACTCAAATTAGAGTCTGATTGAATAAATGAGTGCTCTCATTTTAATTATTTTAAATGCCATTAAAATATATGTAAATATATCTTTTTATAACCAGACATTTCGTCTAGGTTTTGCATCCTACTGAAGGTACTTGTGACTTTAAAAATGTTCACCACTTTGTATAAAGTCCTGGTGAGTCTCTGAAAACAGCATTTTTCCCTTTCTTGAGAAAGGCTAATCAAGCTGTGAAACTAGGTGGAATCTTGGTTGTAACACAGGTTTAAAAAAGTGATTAAATCACAGTGTTACTCTACAGAGAATCTGTTGGATCTGAGTATTTATATTTTATTATTCAAATGTTTTCATTTTCTGCAACAAAGACAACAACAGACACCAAAAATGAACGAAGTTCACTACCTGTAGGAACTGAGGAAATGATTTTTTGAGGAACAGCTGTCTTTACGTTCAAGAGAGCCCTGTCACAGAATCACAGAATCACAGGGTTGGAAGGGACCTTAATAGATCATCTAGTCCAACCCCCCTGCCAGAGCAGGGTCATCTTAGAGCAGGTTGCACAGGAACGCGTCCAGGCGGGTTTTGAATGTCTCCAGAGACGGAGACTCCACCACCTCCCTGGGCAGCCTGTTCCAGTGCTCTGCCACCCTCAAGGTAAAGAAGTTCCTCCTCATGTTTAGGTGGAACTTCCTATACTCAAGTTTGTGCCCTTTACCTCTTGTCCTGTCACTGGGCACTACCGAAAAGTGCCTGGCCCCATCCTCCTGACACCCACCCTTCAAGTATTTATAAGTGTTGATTATGTCACAACATAATCATCTAGCCCATACATGAACAAGCTCATACTCTTACTGTTTTCACACATTGACTCAATTGCAGCAGTAATAAAACTAAGTGAAGGACTTAACAGGTTTGAAAGGTAAGACACATGTTGACCTGCCCTTGAGATGACAGTAAATTGACTTCTTTGTGATTTTTAAGAAAGGCAGAAACACAAAGTACTGCATGTTACAAATGAGATTTCCAATGGCCAAGGCAGAGTTTCGGAAAAATATCTATAGACCTCTTATACTGTTGTATGTCAGAGTATTTCTTCAGGTACTGCTTCCTTTGGTTCATGACCTTAGAACATTTTATTTTCAAATAAAGTTTGACTGCTATATGAATTTGATATTGTGAAAACTGAATAAAAATGACTGTGAATATGGTGCAACATCCACAGCTAGATTTTTTCGTACTCACATGTTTTACACAACAGCATACAGAGGATACACAAGCTAATGTGTAGTGATAACATTGTGAGGGACTTGATGTTAGTTACTTTTTTTCCTTCTGATGTGTGGTTTATCTCAGCATGAGCTGTTCTGTGTTTCCCTATTTTAGCTAGTCTTAAATTCAACCTGGTAAAGTCACTTTCAGAAAGCAATTCTTCCCTTGTGGGATTGCCAAAATAACTGTTAGGGCCCCAAGTTGAGGCTAAAGATAATATTTGAATTGTTTTTATGAAGTATTTAATTATGTCTGAAAGTCTGATTGAAGGTCAGGATGCATGGGAGCATAGAAGTACTCAGGCTAAGTTTTTAATATACTACCAGTTATAGTAATCACCAGGGAAGCCAAGGCAAGAAGCTATTCTGATTCCAAGTACAAGAATGAGTAGGATGCATTAATTTCTTCACCTTGAACCTAATGTACCACAGCAGTTCTTTCCTTTCCTTTCCTCAAGAAAATAATTCCAAAGTGTCTAATTTAGGAAGTGTTAGTTGGAAAGTTTCAAAAGACTATTACAAGGGGTGCATTCCTTCATGGGAGATATCCAAAGGGAATTGAAGGACGTATTACAGAATCACAGAATCATAGGGTTGGAAGGGACCTTAGTAGATCATCTANGAGTAAAGGTATTGACTGAAGGAAGAAGGGAGAAGCTCTGGGCACTGCTTTAGTTCCGGTTGAGGTGGAGATACTGTAGCAGTTTTCTCTCCTGACCTGGTCATCTTTAACAGTCTGCTTTGGCAATGTTGTGATGAGTAACACTGAAATGAAGTGGCTTAAAAATGATCCTAGAAGCAAATGGACTACTTTCATCCCATCACTAGTTGTAGGGTGGATGGGCTTACAGGCTGACCCTGGAAATATCTGTAACAGATCAGGTGAAGAGGAACAGGGTCACAGACCAGGACATTATGTCTTTTCCATTGAAGTCTCTGCCTTGTGGAGTGACGAGATACTTTTAAAGGCATAAGATTGTGACGGTTGTAACAGGGCTGAAGTGTTTCCAACATCTAAGGAAAATATTGGCTGAACTGTCTTCTGGTCTTTTGCTTCAATTACACATGTTCTGTGTTTCCTTAGTGAAATAAAACACCTTCAAATGGGTTTATTTGTGGATGAAATCCAAACTATCCTCTTCACTTCAGAAAAATGTGCCCCAGATTCAAACATATTTTTTCTACTGAATGACAGTTGGTCTCTGTTGGGGTGAGAGTAATCATAATGAACACAGCAAAACATGCAAGAATTCACAAGCTAGCTCTGAAAGAATTAGTACTAAGACAAGGAAAGCCTGATTAGCAACGTCTAGTCCTTAGTACAGCCAAATGCCTGGTGTGCACCCTAGAATGCCTGGCGTCCTAATATGGCTAGCACATTCATTAATGCATAATTTCATATTGTACATACCCCATGAGAACCAAACTCTGCCACATGCCACATGCCACATGGCAGAGAAAACCAACATCAAGTCTACCTGGTGGAATTTCAACCAGTGCAAATGTAAGGAAACTGGCAGTTCCTATGTGATTTCTAGCTGGTACTGGCTTCAGAAAACCTGTGTCCAAGCATTTGTGCTATACAAATAATGTCCCAGTTCCCAGAGAGAGCTTTGGGTCAGTTGTCATATACTTTCCCCTAAGGTCAGGAAAGGAAACCTGAATATAATAAAGCCTAGCATATAACAGTTTATATTCATTATGGAAATATTTGTATCATGTTCCCTTGCAGAAAACATTATTTTTCATTTTTTGTCACTAAGCTGGCTTCAGACATAAAGAAAGCTTTAGCTAGAGGGGGTCCTCTTCAGAAGATGTTGCAAAAATCATGAAACAAAAATAAAATATGGAAAATAATGAGGTTTTGATCCTAGATCTCACTAAACCTTATGGGGAAGCTTTTTTGTAACACTGTAATCAAATGAGAATGTTGTTTTCCCTCCTGAGAATCACTATCTTCTTGTTTATCGCTAGATAAGACTCAGCAGTTGGTTACAGTCCTCATTGACCTTTTTTGCTACATCATCTTCCCCCCTCAAAAATCTGTGCAGCTGCATCATTTGCTAACAGAATTGTCAACCAAATAAGTGAGTTTGAAAAGCTCTTTGTTGCCTCTCAAGTCTTCTTGCTGTGCATAAGCACTGTCATTGCCCTGCTCTAGTTTCTGTATTGCAGGCAAAACAGGCTTTGTAATAAATCTTTTCAATCCAAACTAGCTACTTCCCACTGCTACTAGAAGATTATACTTTGTTTCCTTGAAATAAAAGGTTCAGAGATTAGAAATTTTGATTTTTGGACAGTCAACAATTTAAGTCCCATTTCATAAAATAAGAGAAGCTGGGACTTCTTAATCAGATATATGCATCCCAAAATCCAACTGTAGGCAAAATTCAAAAGGTTCCATGTGAGAAATCACATAGAAATCCTTTGATGCAGCTTGGGTTAAACAAAATGATTAGGCTTATAATAGGAATTAATATCAATTTGAGTCACAAAGACAAAATTACATATATAGGAATCAATTTATTCTTATTGCATTTTATAATGGGAAGTCAAAATTTCTCAAAGGAGATTCATGGATTGTATACAGAACAATCTTCCAAATGGCATGTGTCTGCTTAACTGCCCCCCTGCTGCCCTCTTGTCTGTCATGAAAACGTTGTAGTCATATCATATTCTGATAAGAAACAAGAAAAAAATCCACACATAATCTAGCTTTTACAAAAAAACAATTCAGTATTGCACCTAATTCCACTTTTTTCCCCTTGCTGAAAGTCAGTGTAATAACTAGACAATGCCTTCCTAGTACAACAGAAAACTGAAATTGAACCATTTAATGGTAGCAAAATAATTTCACAATCACTTTGCTAAATCACTAGAAAAAACAGAATCACATCAGTCTTGCACACTAAGAGAAAAAATGTTAATGCAATATATATACTAGATTAATGAGATGAGCCATGACAGTAAAGCTTTTCAGTGAGGACACTAATATGGTTGAGGAAACTCTTTCATGCAAAGTCCTATTTTCAAGCTCTTAGCTATTTGCAGAATATTGCCTTATGGAGTGAAATTCATCAGGCTGACCCTGAATCCAAAAGGTAGACTATTTCGCATATGGAAAGCTTGGCAAAATTCTCCTTTATTGTTTATAAGAAGACAGATATTTCTTCATGGTGTTCACATATTTCAGTCCTTCCCTCTTCATGTGCTTGCACTCTCTCTCTCTCTCTCTCCTTTTTTTTTCCTTGTCAATAGCTCAGAAATTATTTTGTTTTTAACAGAACAGAAAACATACAGTTTGCCCAGAGCACAGGTTGTGCTTGGCTATGTTACATGCAAAAAAAAAGGAAAATGAGGAATAAAGGACAAAAAGTACATTATTTTTCAGACTGATATAAGAAGCTGATTCTTCAGTGACTCTGCATACAGAATATTCATTAAGAGAAAAGCAATACAGAATGCCCAGACCAGTGTCCACCCTGTTGGACTAAATATAGCTGGTGTATAAACCTAAATGGACTGTTGATCTGGCTGTCATTTCTAGATGACCTTGATCTTAAATCTGCTCCCTTTGTGGCCACTGTTGTGCCTGACATTTTCCATAATGACACTAGGTAAAGATCTATCGTTTCTCCAGAGCAAGTAGACTTCGTTGACAACGAGGAATAGCTCCACTGGAGGTGACTTTCAAGTACAGGGTACACACCAGCTTAAGAGTCTGAGATTTAATTCAGCTTACTTTGCATACCAAGTCCCCACCAAACTGTCAGGGAGGGAAGTGGGCATTTCCCTGACAGCCTCTTACCTTCCTCCTTACAGTCTCTGAGGTGGTTGGCCCAACTGCTCTGCTGCGGGAGCCAGCCTTATCCTAAAGGCTACTATGTTTCTACAGCACTCCCTATAAGGACCACTGGAAAAAAATGAATGCCCAGAGAAAAAATGTAAAGAACGATGTCACGAAAAGGGGTGGGGGCCAATATCAGGCTTGCCTGTGACAAGCTGTGAGACAACAAGCAATGGTTAGAGGGACAGGGTGCTAGTAAGGGCCTGCAATCTGTTGCTCTGGGACGTGCTGGCTGCACTGCAGCACACTTGAAGTCTTACGAAGGTAACACAGGGTCTCCTGATGTAATAGAAACCAAGAAGTGTATAGCAGCGAAATACCCCAAAGGAATTAAGGGACGTTCCTCTAAGAAGGTGACGTGTCTGACAGTCTGAAGTGCCTATATAGCAATGTATGCAGCATGGACAACAGACAGGAGAAGCTGAAAGCCACCGTACTGCTAGAAAGCTACAACCTGGCTGCCATTACTGAAACCTGCTGGGATGGATCCCATGACTGGATTGTGGCTACCAATAGCTACAGGCTGTTCAGAAGGGACAGATGAGAAAGGAGGGGTGGAGGCATTGCCCTCTACATTAAGAAATGGATAGAGTATGAAGAGCTGTCTCTGAAGAATAGCCATGAGCAAGCTGAAAACCTATGGGTAAGAATTAAAGACTGAGACAACAAAGAGAAAATTGTGGTTGGTGTCTACTACTGGCCACTTGAACAAGGAAAGCCTATTGATGAAGCCTTCTTACTTCAGCTACAGGAGGCATCCCACTCCCAGGCTCTTGTTCTGCTGGGGGATTTCATCTGGAAAAATAACACGGCAAGCTCTAGGCAATCCAGGAGACTCCTGTAGTGCATTGAAGATAACCTCTTAAGCCAGGTAATAGACAGTCCCATTAGAGGAGTGGCATTACTGGACCTGCTGGTCACTAACATGAATGAGCTAATTGGTGATACCAAGATTGGGGGCAGCCTGGGCTCCAGTGATCATACACTGGTGGATTTCACAGTCCTGAGGCATACAGAACAAGTGAAGGGTACAATTTGGATCCCGAATTTTAGGAAAGCTCTTAGAGGAGTTAGTCAATAGGACCCCCTGGGAATCTACCCTCAGTGGCAAGGGAGCAGAACAGAGGTGGTAGATCTTTAAGGACATTTTCCTTAGAGCGCAAGAGCTCTCAATCACCAGTTGTCAGAAATCAGGAGAGGAAAAGAGCATGGCTGAGTCAAGACCTGCTGGTCAAGCTAAAGGGCAGGAAACAGATGCACAGGCAGTGGAAGCAGGGACAGGTATCCTGGGAAGAGTATAGGGAAGCTGCCCGGTTGTGTAGGTGTTGTTTGGGACAACATAAGGATAGGGTCAGGAAGACCAAGGTGCGTCTGGAGCTGAACTTGTCAAGGGATGTTAAGAATAACAAGAAGGGNGGAAGACCAAGGCTCAGCTGGAGCTGAACATGGCAAGGGACATAAAGAATAAAAAGAAGAGCTTCTACAGGTATGTCAGAAGAGCAAGGTCAAAGAAAAGTTACCCTTTCTAATGAGCAAGACTGGTGAACTGGTAACAACAGATGAGGAGAAAGCTGAGGTACTCAACAACATTTTTGCTTCAGTCTTCGCCTTCAGCATCTCTCCCCACACCTCTCAAGTTGTTGTACTGCAAAGCAGGGACCAGGGGAGCCAAGTCCCTCCCACTGCAAGAGAAGATCAGGTTTGTGACCACCTGAGGAATCTGAACATACATAAATCTATAGGACCTGACAAGATGCATCCCAGCGTCCTGAGAGAATTGGCTGCTATAGCTGCCAAGCCACTCTCCATGGTATTTGAAAAGTCATGGCAGTCAGGTGAAGTCCCTGGTGATTGGAAAAAGGGAAACATTGCACCCATTTCTACCTCAAAAGTGTAGAAAGGAGGACAATGGGAACTACTGACCTGTCAGCCTCACCTCTGGGAAGCCTGGGAAGATCATGGCACAGATCCTTCTAGAAGCTATGCTAAGACACATCGAGGACAGGGAGGTGATTCAAGACAGCCAACATGGCTTCTCCAAGGGCAAGTCCTGCCTATCCCAACCTAGTGGCCTTGTATGATGGAGTGACTGCATCAGTGGACAAGGGAAGAGTTATGAATGTTATCTATCTGGACTTCTTTAAGGCCTTAGACACGTTCCCCCACAACATCCTGCTCTCTAAATTGGAGACATACAGGCTTGATGGGTGGACTGTTCAGTGGAGAAGGAATTGCTTGGATGGTCACATACAGAGTGTAGTGGTCAACAACTCAATGTTCACATGGAGACTGGTGACAAATGGTGTCTCTCACGGGTCAATATCTTCATCACTGTCTTCATAGACGGTGGAATCAAGTGCACGCTCAGCAAGTTACTGATGACACCAAGCTGAGTGGTGCTGTTGACACGCCTGAGGCCCATTCAAGAAGTGTGAACCTCATGAGATTCAACAAGACCAAGTGCAAGGTCCTGGTACCAGTACAGGCTGGGGGTTGAAGGGATTAAGAGTAGACCTTCCAAGAAGGCCCTGGGGGTACTGGTGGATGAAAAGACAGGCATGAGCTGACAATGTGCACTTGCAGTCCAGAAGACCAACCGTATCTTGGGATGCATCAAAAGAAACACGCCCAGCAGGTTGAGGGAGGTGATTCTCCCCTTCTACTCCACTCTGGTGAGACTCCACCTGGAGTACTATGTCCAGCTCTGGAGCCCTCAGCACAGGAAAGACATGCCTGTTGGAGAGGGTCCAGAGGAGGGCCACAAAAATGATCAGAGGGCTGGAACACCTGTCCTGTGAGGACAGTCATAGAGAGTTGGGGTTGTTCAGCCTGGAGAAGAGAAGGCTCTGGGGAGACCTTATTGCAACCTTTCAGTACTTAAATGGGGCCTACAGGAAATGTGGAGACAAACTTTTTTAACAGGGCCTGTTGCAATAGAACAAGGGGTAATGACTTTAAACTAAAGAGGGAAGATTTAGATTAGATAAAAGGAAGATATTTTTTACAATGAGGGTGGTGAAACACCGGCCCAGGTTGCCCAGAGAGGTGGTAGATGCCCCATCCCTGGAAACATTCAAGGTCAAGTCAGACAGGGCCCTGAGCAACCTGATCTATTTGCAGATGTCCCTGCGCATTGCAGGGGAGGTTGGACTAGATGACCTTTAGAGGTCCGTTCCAATCCAAACTATTCTATAATTCTATCATTCTCTATGAAAGCTCTGGGAAATACCTTGCAGAGAGAGGGTATTTTGGAACACACCTTGGTGAAAGCAATACCGAGATATGTTTTTATAAAAATGCAATTTTACTGGAATAAAACCAAGGGTAATAAAAGGCTCTTAAATCCATTGGAATAGGGCACAATAAGCCGCAATTGCTTGGGCAGCACTTGTATATGGATAGATTCTCCATCTCTCAATGTCTTCAAATCAAAATAAAGCACAATTTGAAGTGTGCTTTAACCAAAAACAAGGTAGTGATTCACTAAGGAGAGTCTGACAGACTTCCAAGCCTGTGTGCATATTCTCAGACAATAAAGTATCTGTCTACAGCCAAGTGTGTGCAATCCTCAAACCCCAAAACTGCAGTCCCTTGGGACATAAATGCACCCCATTCTTGCTCACCTCACATTTCATTAGGCATGGTAGGTGCTCCTTCAGTAGGCCAGATAAGGGCAGTCCTAAAGGGTTTCATTGGTTCTTCAGTCTTATTGTCATTAAGATGATAGAAAAAATGTGAGTAGTTAAAAGTAAAAACTGAATATTTAGCTGAAAAATCGGGAACAGAATAAAAAAAACCCCTAAACAAACAACAAAACTCCAAACAGATAAAACAACAAAGTGTATTTAACAATCAAGTTCCTCATTAGTTTCCAAAATGTCTCAGTTAACTTGGCCTTTCTTAATTTTTGTCTGTGTTGCCCCAGGGAGTTTCTTTTGTTCCTTTCTTTAGTATACTTGCTCTCTCTTACTGTGCTCGTTCTCCACCAGGGCTGTGAGGAGCCCCTTTTTCTTTGTCCAGATCGTAATGTTAATTTTTTTTTTTTTAATCTGCCCTTCAGGAGAACTTTTTCCTCATTTTTTCACTTAGAAATCTTGTCCATGACTGACACCAATTATCCCAGCTTTTCTCTCTCCTATTAGCCTCTGTCAAGGGGTTTGAGGTGTCATATGCAAATAGAAATGTAACACTGCATTTTTGGAAGCTGAATTTCCCTTCCCTCCTTCAAGTTTTCCCTGATTTCCGCTCCCACTACTATTCTTAATTAATGTGTTCTTTTTACTTCACATTAACTCCTCCTGTTTATACCATTTTTCAAAAATATGATAAGAATGTATGATTCATGTGTCCTAAGAATTGGTTATTGTACAAACAGGTTATTAATGCCAGAATGACTATTTATCTTGCAGCTTTGTATAGAAACCCGATGGAAAAAAGAAACAACAGAAATAAACATCTAAAAACTGTTATCTGCACAAAGTATCTTCCCACTTGCCACACATAGTAGCAATTTTAGGTTGGACTTTGTCATGTATTTATTTTATGGAAAGCCAAATCAAATGACCAGATAGCCTTAAACTGTTAAAGCAACAGTCAGGACTAGCTTCTGTTGCAGAAAGGTAGAGTTACCTGATGGGACAGCACAGCTATACTTCATGTTCTGCCCATGCTATGAAGGCAGAAACAAACCTTATGTCCTGTGTGCATTTGCTATTAGCCAGCTACTGTACTTCAACTCTTCGATAAATGACTTAATTCTTCTACCTCTCCCTTCTTCCAATTTTATATGAGTTTCTTTCTTTTTTTCCTATACCATTGTATCACAGACCCTACTCCCAATGCAAAATTTAACATTGCCTTTACAAGTTCCTCAGACCTGTTTGGTAAGGTAAATCCTACCACGTCTTGCAGAACTATGCAGAGGTTTATTTATTTATATGATTTTTTTTTTTTTAATTGGAAGGGCTTTGTGGCCTCTAATACATTGATTTTGGACTGCTTGCATTCTAATCTCTGTGTAAATATTTCTCCTTGATTGACAGCAGTGTATCTCAGGAGACACTGGGAGCTGCAGTCTCTTACTTAAGAGTTTTCCTCCCCTGTCATCTCAAATGTCATTTCTGAAACATTTATCACAAGACACTGTCATTGGACAAATACAGGGGCTGCATGATAGTAGCTCAGATATACACAGCCTCTCTGCCTCAATGACAGGTCCTGCTGTTGGCTACTTGAGATAATAGAAGAGTTCAGATTTGTCAATAGATGCAGAGGGAAGAACACAGGACAGTATCCGAAACGGCATTGGACATGCTCGGGGGGGACAGGGGACCTGTCAGTGTGGAATAAGTGCAGATTGCAGCAGAGATAGCACTCCTTGGGAAATTATAACATTTCTTGAAAGGGCAAGAGAGGGATCTGCTCGCAGAACTTGAACATAGTTAGATGTGCACTAGTACAGTCCATGCATCATAACAATTGTGTACTTGTATTCAAGAGAAGCTGTCTGCTTCCTTTACAGGCTTTGTAAAGCTTTTTAAAGTATTTCTTCCAGTTGCAGCTCTTTTTTTCATTTATTTATTTTTTAATGGTGGAATTTCCTTGTCAAAGTGACTTTGAACTTTAAAAGGAAAAATGTTCTTCTGCTTCAGCATTGCTCTTGGTTTTATCTGGTAGACCTTTCCTAAAAGAATGTCTAGCAAAGAGTGAAAGGGTGAGGGAGTGGGCTTTCCTTCCAAAACAACTAAGGGAAAAAATCAGTTTGGGGAGGTTTTCAAAGACACTGTGAAGCATAAATAATTCTCCCATGCTTCATTCCCACAGTAATGAAAAGAAGTTAAGTCCCTACACCTGAAGGATCTGTCTTGATTTTCACTGAAACCTGAGCTCCAAAGTCACACAGTCAATGCTAATTTTTACAGCATGTAGGAGTCTAAGCATATCACAATGAAAATAGAGGGAAACACTGTCCTATCCTAAAAGACTACATGGGCTAGGTTTCCCCATAGTGTGACAAAGAGTGAAAACTGGTGAAGCAGAGATGGTGGCATGAGGAAATACCACAATCCAGGAAGACAGCACATTTAACTTAATTCGAGCATATGGTCCCCACGATAAAGTCCTGAGGTGTTACTTTTGTTTGCTACAAGCTGTGTTGTCAGTTATCTAAAAGAATGACATTTTTCCTTCCTTGCACACAAACACGTATGTTACATACACATACAATTTATTCATAGAAGATAAGAAAGAGGTTGTGAAACACTGAGAAGGTAGGAAATATGAACTGAATAGAGTTGGTAATCTGGAGTCATTGATTCAGTCTTTCTGCCTAATGCTGTTTTTCATGTCATTTTGGACTAAACTATTAAGCCAAAAAAAATGAAACATGGAAGTATCCCTTAGCCAAAGCCTATAAAATCAGAGTGCTCTTTCCTCCCCCTTAACGTTTACAGGATGCTTATCTGCAGCTACATTAGAAATGATGGTATTATCGCTGGTATCACCCTGTAAAAGTCTGCCATTTGAGTTAAAATTTCAGGCTCAGCGGCATCATTTAAGGGCTCAAGTTTCAGAAAGAACTAATGGAATATTTCTCACAGATCACGTAACATATTTTAGGAACTTTCACCTTTAGTTAATAGTTTATGAGTTGCTTTGAGCTCCTTGTATGAAAAAAATGATATAGAATGCTTTTGTACTAATTAATTCTGTAATAAACCAAGCTAGAACAGAAACAGTTTTATTCTGTGAGGTATTTTTTACCATTCTGGCCTGTCAATGTGTCTTTATTTCTTAGCTCCTTTGGATTTTTTTTTTCTTCCTTTCCTGTGTACTTTCTCTTAAATGAAGAGTTTAAACTATGAGAATAATAGAGCCCTTGTAAGCTCTGTCTGCACTCACTATTCATTATTTATCCAGTGACCAGGTACAGTGGAAGCAGGCACAAAGCTAAATGCTATTGGACTAACTTTGATGCAGACAGTTCATTGTCTGTGAAAAAAGCATTTAAGCCTCAATGTTCTCAGTTCTATGATTTTCAACACTACCTCTTTCCTCTACCTCTTTTTTCTTTTATTAACTGCTTTACTCCAATGTCCTTTTGACTGTGGTAACTGGCACTGTCTGCAAAATCCAGTACAATGATACTATTCATCCTCGCTGTGCCATTTATAGATTCCATAGCATGCTTCATCCCTATGGTAAAGATCATTCCGCCTTGTCACTTTCCTTCTTTTGAGGCACTGATTGCTGAAGCAAAGGCCAATATTTGGAATCCGATTAGTACATCCAAGCTGTAAAAAGCTGAAATCAGAGAGCAGGATTGGAAACTCGTGTGTGCGCATGCACAGAGGGTATAATGAGGCACACAGTGTCTCACAACACTGACATGGTCACGCTTCAGCGGAGAGAGTGCCAGATGCACTGTTCATTAGTACGCCCTGCCTGACCATCCACAGAGCAGCATCAGTATCCTCTGCAGGGGTGCTGCTCTCCTGCCTTCGAGCTAGTAAAGTACCACAAAGCAGACAGGAACAGTAGCAAGAGGACTCTAAGGAAAATATCGATACTGACAAAGTGAACTCCAAAATGAACGTGTTAATATTAGTTCATCTCTCAGCCAAAGCTATCTAGTTTCTAGTGTTCCTACGACAGGCAGTTATGCTTCTTGCAAGTCTGAACATTTTATGAAGATCCTAGAGGTATGAAAAGTTGCTCTTGGGTATGCTATTGAACAAGTGTTCTCAGCTTTCTTTCTAATTATTGCTTTACTGTGTAAAAATTATATTCTGGGCTTTCTTATAAGTCTGCTTTGGTTTGAGGGTTTTGTTTGTTTGTTTGCTTCTTGGTTTTTTGCTTTTAGTTGGTTTTTTTGATTGTTTTTTGTGCTTTTTTGGGGAGAGGGTGTTGTTGGGTTTTTTTTAGGCTTGGAAACAGGACGGAGGAACAAATGGAAGTGAGGAAGGGAAGGGAAGGGAAGGGAAGCATAGGCAGGCAATTCTATTTTAAAACAACATAATTAAATGACAAGATAAGATAATAGTGTTACCTTTCAAGGACATCAAGAATGTGAAGAAGCACATATCTACCTCTTAAGATAAGGAGAAATCCCTGAGGGTATGAGAATTTGCGATCTACCTGATAATGCTTCTCTAAGCCTCCAAGACATTTATGTATATTAAGGTAACTTCTTGACAAATATATATGTTTGAAACGGATATTTTAACACACTTGAACCANGAAGGAAGGAAGGAAGGAAGGAAGGAAGGAAGGAAGGAAGGAAGTGTGGATGGACAACGTTGTCTGCTTGACAGTCTCAGATAGGTCACACTGTTCATACCGAAGTAATTGTGTAAGTGTAACTTGATTATTTGTAAGTGATAATCATGATGCCATAGAATAATTTCTTTCACAATCAATAAAAAACAGAAAAAGCTTAAACAAGCTGTCAAAGTCTACTAAAAATCTTCTAAACAAAAATATTACATCATGTGAATTTTTAGAGTAATTTATTTACTTAGTGCTACAGAAACAAATGCATATAAGAAAACAACTGTTCTGGGCTTTGGGTAAGCTGGATATCTCTATATGTCTATTCCTCCTATTTTTTATATCAGGAGTTCAATATACTCTGTAGTAACTCTTAGGAAACCCAAACAGCATCATGCATTCAACACAGCACACTTAATCTACAAAACATATCAAAATTAATTAAATTACACCATTAATCCTGACAGATATAAATCTTCTAACAGCAGCTCCTTCATAAACTTGTGGGTGATATATATTTCTGAGCTCGGGTTACCATCATTTTATCTATTCTTTTACTTATACAGTCAAAGTTAGGCATGGCTTAACCACCTATACTGTCTTCATTAAAAGACTCAGTTTTGATTATTTAGGACATTTTGGAATGTAGTGAGGGCCATATTATAGACTGCTACCCATAGTGTTACCTCATAGATCTACACCTGTAACTGAACAATTTTTAATACAAAAATATTATTATCTCTTCTCTTTCAAAGGCATTATCTGAATTTTAGATTATAGTTTCTGAAAGTAGGACCTAGATTTTTGGAAGTAACTTTATAGTCAGTTAATAAACTAGAATTTAACAGCCTTTGTGGGGTCTCTAGCTCCTACATTTATTTTAAAATTATCTTCCTGGAGACTTACATATTTCCCCCTTTTCACTAAAAGATAGGTAGATAGGTAGAAGAGTCCTTACAGTTTAACCTATCGAATTAATTAACCCAAATCAAACCTCAAATCTTCTCAATAAGGCCACTGTAAAAAAACTCTATGGATCAGTTCATGCTTGGTCTGTCAAATCAATGATATGAAACTCCAAGGTAAATATGCCTGATATCTGCTTGATAAACATGGTGAAAGCTCCATCACTCTGCACAATTTCCAGTTAAAAATACCTTTCTCTTCAGTCCTTAGCTCAGTTTGAATTCTTCTACATTGCAAACACAGTGAAGGAAAGGAGTATCTGATATTTCTGAAGAAGTTTAGCAGGGTAGCTCCAAGCACAGGACATTGCAGAAATTCAGTTTAATGTTTCAATGGATGGATGAGATTAACATGAAGTGGGGGGCTGAACTTGGTGATTCAGAATAAAAAGTAAAGCTCCTTGAAAAAAGGGTGACTCTATTGCTCTGTGTGCATGAAAAATAATCCGAGTATCAGACAAGACTCTATCTGTAGAATCAAGAAAGAAAAGATGAATAGACAGCCAGTGCAAAAGAATACGACTAAGGACTATTATTTACACTAAGACTGGGGTGGCCTGCAATGGCCTGTATCTGTCTTGAAATAAATATTTATTTTATATTTATTTGCTAAAAAGCATTTCAGCCTCACCCTAAGGAAAACAACCCAGACTGTGATGCAACCATTTTGGCAGATAGCTGAGTGTGCTATAATGGTTTGACTTGACATTTGTGCACATATAACACATTTATCAAGCAGAAAACAGTCTGTTTGTGTTTTTTCTATGAATAGTAGAGAAATCCATGAAATGAAAAGTATCATTTGCCCAGGAAAGACTCAGAAATTTCATATTTCAAAAAACTGGCTTGCACTTTGGCTTAATAAAGGTGTAATGCCTCTTCCTTTAAATCGTGCCCCTTTTACTCAAAGTGATATTATCAGAACTTTTCTCCTTAAAAAATGTAAACTGTGTGCTGAAGCTTTGCCAATTCAATTCAACAAAGGACCTGAAATATGAAAATATATTAAGGATCAAATTTACTTACTTACTGTAACTAGAACATATCTTATGAACTACTTACATCTCATTTAGATGACTGGCAAATGCAAAGTATAAGAAGTTATGGCATCTGTGCCATGATGAGCAGGTTGTACATTTGAGAGCACGAGAAAATAGCCTGATTAATCCAGAGCTAAATTTGTCACTGTTAAGATGAAGTTAAACAGTGTTTGCATCATAAGCTTTTTTATCATGACAGCTTTATTTACAGCACTTAACTCATTATGTCAGCCCATGTCTTCTAATTCTATTTTGAGACCTGAAAAGGTAGTAGAACTCTCAGTGCTCTGCAAAGGAGTAATTTTCACCCAAACAAAGTTTGGCCTAAGTCACGATGTCTGGCTCTACAGCTATCCTATCATGATCCAGTTTTATTACAAAGAAAACGCCTTCTGAAATTAGTCCTTTTGAAATGCAGATTGTTAGAATTAAACTGTGATGTGCTCCATATTACTTACTTTTACAAAAAAAAAAAAAGTTGAATGATTCAAGTTATAAGTTTTTCAAAACATAGACTAGTCTTTAAAATAACTCTTGCTCAACTGATGAAACAGGAGACTTCCAGTATCTAATACATATTTTCATTGTTCTTTTCATGCAAAAGCACCTTTACAATAACACTCTGAAAGGCCAACAGTTCCTGCTATTTAAAAGGAAAACATCAGCATGTCTCTCATTTGTGCTCAGCAAGCTTGCTACTCTCTTTTCCATTTTCTTTAGGTCTGAATGCTATTTTGCAGCAGCACTGTTCAGCAGACCCAGGGGAGGCAAATGTCAGTTTTCCAGATGGCAAACTGCCAGCCTGGTGATGCTGTGGTGAAAGGCACTGAGGGAATTCACTTTGTTGCAGAAGCAAAAGAACTAACACCCACCATGTACATGCTTGCTTCACAACAGCTGATGCAGTAGCCTGAAAACTTTCAGCAGCCCTCCTCAAATGCCTGTTTAGATAGTGTCAGATTTCTACATGGTCCCAGCATCTGTTTAAAGTTTTTGCTAATTTACAAAAAGGAAACATCCCTATTATGAGGAATGGGCATTAAAATCTAAAGTCTACCTCTATCAAGTTGACTTAATTTTCAGATTAAACTGAGGCACAATTTTTTTCATAAAATGCTACCTAAAGTTGCTAGGTCAGATGTCTATCTAATACTGTTATGCACTTTTTACCTCTAGAGAGTAAAAGGTACTGTACAAACATAAAGTCTTGAGTGGAAAATTACTATCATCACTGCTATATGCGAGTATGGTATCTTTATTATGATGGCAAGTTATTAGAGCACCTGACACTGGGGAGAACCTGGTTTGGAAAAAAACCCACACTTTATTAGGTATTCTAATGAAAGTTTAAAATGGGATTTATGTGATCTGAGATGTTATTTCAGGTGTAGAATACAACTGTCTTGCAATTTAACGGACTATCACATATTGGATGACTTTCTGACATAACAATTGAATTGTTTTAGAAAAATATAAATACTTTTGGTTTTAAAAAATTGTACAAGTTTAACTCAATACTTTCTGTGGGAAGCCCTCATGTTTCCAGGTCTGTATGTGCTTTGCCAAAGTCCTTTGCAATAAGAGGTAAAAAAGTGGCCTTGTTCTGCCTGAGGGGAGCCTGTCAGAGGATAACACACTTTCACAAGCAAAAAGTTAACAGAGATGATATGGCTGCTTCCTGCACTATTCTGCCCTTCCAGTTCTAAGTGGATGGAGAAGTTGTGTAAAACAGCTTAAAATTCCTTTACATCTATTTTGCACTGTAAGAGTGTCTTGTCCAAGAAGGACAGGATTTGTAGAGGGCAGCCAAGTCTCCTGTTGGTCTTTCCTTTACTTTCTCACAAACAGTAGACCTTAAGCATTGAGCTGATTTCAGCACTGCTGGCTTCAAGGTTATTTTGAATATATTTAGAGAATTACAATGTATTTTGACTTTAGGCAAAAAATTCTAGAGAAAGGACAGAAACAACCTTTGTAGAGGCAGCACAAACTGTTGATGGGTGCAGGTGTCTGAGGTAATACAACTGACCTCCTGAATAACTCCCTCTCCAGCCAGTTCCTATCAGATCTCTTTTAAGGTGGGCAGAGAGACCTATATAAGAGTTATTTTCACAGCAACAAGCCATGTTCGACCTCGTGTTCTCTAAACAT
Source organism: Rhinoptilus africanus (assembly GCA_013400135.1). Lineage (NCBI taxonomy): Eukaryota > Metazoa > Chordata > Aves > Charadriiformes > Glareolidae > Rhinoptilus > Rhinoptilus africanus. The sequence goes on from VXBO01014794.1 coordinate 25,192, forward strand.
ATCACTTCCTATTTTATTTTAAAAAGTGTAATATCAGAAAGATGTAAATTTGAGCAATGCTCCTTTTAAGCAAGTTTTAATGAAAAGTAAAATGTAAAAAAATTTTAAGCAAGTAAAGAAGTTTGAAAAAAATACATTCATAATGTTAGACTCATTAATTACTTTCAAACTAACTGATCTGAAAAGATACAATAAAGACATTTTGACTTCAGCTGCAGCCTATTTTTTTTTTTTATTATTTGTTTTCAAACTAAAACTCCAAACAAAACAAAAATTTACTACCTACAAAATGCATTTCAAAGTGTACATAATTCATGTGCCAGCAAAAAATCATATTACCATATTCAGATGCCCAACACAATATTGTGTTAGTGTCTATTTTCGTGTCACTGAAATTATTGGTTTTTATTTGGAAAAGATCATTTACACATAGATTTGTGCATGTTTGTTCATGCCTAAGGTTCATTGCAGCTGTTCCAGCTGTAATTATGAATCTGATCTTCCTTTGTTGTGTAGGGCTTATTCAGAACAAAGTTTCATTACTTTACTACCCAGTAATGGTCATCTGGAACATCAAAGTTCTTTCAGCATCAAGTCAACATGTCCAAAAATACCACAATCTTATTATCTAAAATAAACTTTTATAATGTTTCTGGTCTAATCAAGAAAAAAAAAAATCTTGTGAAGAAACCACATCAGCCTGATGAACAGAGTTTTGAATGGTTGTGAAAAGTGTTAAGATTTTGACTAAAGATACTTAAAAAGCTCTGTTTTTTTTTTCTCCTATCTGTTAAGCAAATTCTCTACAGGTACAATTTCAGTTCTAATAGTTTCTTCTACAAGTAATCAGCTGCATTATGAAATGATAAAATGTACTCTTCATTGTTTTTTGCAATCAAGTGGTTAATTACTTATTTGTAACATATGCATGATCAGCTGGTCAGCCAACTCCTCACTTGTATTCTAGAAGAAAAATTTACTTTATTTAATCAAGGAGAGAATAATATATGTGCTTAGCTTGCTAGCTTTTTATTTTACTGTGAGGAGGCTCTGCTGTTCTGAGCTGTTTCCTGAGATGTAAAGGTGACGCTTTCTTTCATGAGCTAAAGGAGCATTTCTCTATCCCCTGTAGGCTGTTAGAGCACGCTCATCATTGTAATATCAGAAAGCTTTCAGTACTGCTTTGATCAAGGTGAATAGCATCTATCACACATTTGTTCCCTACATCCACTGGAGGAGAAGTGTGGGCAGCTGAGTGTTTTGTTTTGGATTTTAAAATACACAGATGCACACACAAAGTGCTTGAACACCACTTTTGAAAATTATTTTCAAGCTTGCTTAGGGCACAACTTTAATGTCAGTTGGAGACAGAATGTCACAGATATGACCTTCCTCTTAGATGGAGGTAAAATAACACAGTGATAGTCAGCCTGGGAAAGGTGACTAAAATGATTTAAAAGAGCAGGAACACGTGACCTGTTAATGAAACATGGGTTATAGCCCTGTACTAGTACTTGAACTTCTTTGCACTGGGAAAAAGCAACACTATTTCAGTAGAACTCAAATAAAGATGGAAATATTCTTCATGATTTGTAAACATTTTCTTTTTATCAAGATTTTTTAGCTAACTACAGGTAGAATTAAATTACCATAGACAAGTATTCAATATTTACTTTCTTTTTTCTTGTTTGTTTTAGATTAAGAGGGAAAAAGGTCAACAAGCTCTAAAACACTAAGAGTTCAGCAGTCCTGACTGAACTGCTGCCAGCTTATAGCTTCTTTTTCTGTTCTTTTGTGGGGTTGTTTTTCTTTTTTTTTACTTATTACTCTGTCATTCTTACAAGATCTCCTTTTCTGATCCCACCTATTATTCCCCAGAGTTGGAAAGGGCCCAGTTCACAGGTGAATGCTCTCCCAGCTGCTTCGAGTATCCTGTTCTTTGCAGTAATCACTTAATGGATATTAAAATCCAAGACGGAGTTTGACGTCTCCCAAGAGTATTATGTTCCTCAGCGCTTGTAAAACCCCAGAAAACTAACTTTCTCATTGGATTGTAGGTTAAAATGCCAAATGCAGCTTTCCAAATTACTGCCAGAAGTATGTGGGTGTACTGCACTCTAGGATCGTAACCCTAGATTCAAAATGCTGGCAAAGTTAGTCCTCAACATTTTTTCAGGGTTCCTAGAAAGGTCTGCCAAATCCAGCACAACTAATGCTTCACGTAAGATTTGGCTGCAAATTCCCCTGCTAACATAGCCTTCCTAGGACCTCTAGTAGATATTGTCTGCCAAATGCCCTGATGCAATATTTGAAGCTTTGCTTAAGCTTTTACATACTGCATGAGCGAGGAGTAGTGTGGGGCTGAACTCTGTCCTTGGTTTTTGCCTACCCTCTTCAAGCCCTGCCAAGGGAAGGACACCGGAGGGAAACTCTTTTATGCACATTTCTCTGCTTACCTCTTCCCAGTGAGCTTGACACCCTTTCACACAATTGAAAGGGATGACTTGAGTTACCAGTCCCAACTTCCCACAACATGTCATCCCAATAAGGTAAATACAAATTAATCACCAGGAATAAACAGAGCCTGTTTTTTGTCCCCCCACTCTGTCAAACATCAGCTACTTAAATAAGCCAGCACTGAGGGAGATGAAGTCTCCTATGGCTGAAAATGGATATTTCCTTTTTTTCTGACTCCACCTCACACTGCAGGGTGAGACACCTCCGAGTGGTGGCCCTTGTCTTTCTGACAGTTCTCGTTCCCCTTGTTCACAAAGCTTCTCAGAAAGTTTCCTCAGCTTCCCTGCAGTTAGGAGCACCTTTTACACACAAGCATAGAGGTACAAGGCTCCACTGTTCCTCTGCTGAAAATCAGTTATACTCACAGGCATATGCATGCATGCATGCATGCCCCTTCTCCCCCTCCAAACTACATAAGAACACATTCACAAGAGTATAGGATTAAAATAAAATTTGCTTTTATTTTAATTCTCTCCTCTTCTTTAGATAAGTTACATTCTGACTTCAGTGGGATCTACTGACATGTTTTTTAATGTCCTGTTCATTCTGCTATGACTGTTTGCGAATTTTGATCTTTCATTTCTTAAATTTGTATGTTGTCAGTTTTCTCAGTAGAGTGATAGCTACTTCTTTTCTAGCTATCTTTTAGTGGATAAATGCAGGACAGAGCATGTCTCACTTTATGCTGGGGTATGATGTGGATGTTGTGCATGCATAATAACCCAACACTCACTTTCTACCAGCAACCTCTCCTCCCCATCACCATCTTACACGCAGAATTTGTTCACAGCAGCTGTTCTTGATAACACTTAAAAAGTGATTATATCTGTTGTCAATTTGTGTAAATTATTAACATCAAAGCTAGCAGCGGGCTCCCTGACATTAAATTTCAGGATTTCCACTAGCAAAGAAGGGCAAGCCGGGGGAGAGAAGAGTGGGTGGAAGGAAATGGGTGGACTAGGGTTGATGGGGTAGAATTATGAGTGCATAAAAAGAAAATTAATCGATCAGAAAATGACTTCATAGAGATGTTATTTCTGTTATGTTTCCAATATATGGATTATCATGTAAAAAGACCCAAAATCTAGCCTGTGCAGAGACACAGAGAGGTTAGGAAAATTAATACTTTTTCAACTGTTTTTTAAACTTGTGCTTTAGCAGTGCCAGTAAGCCAATACAGTCACCTCTTGTGTAACAACAGCTTGCTGTTATTATGGGTTATTCAGCAAGGAGTTTCTGACTGGTTTCATAAAACAAGAATTTATTGAATTCTAAGAGATGAACGATGAAGATAAATTGGGATATGTCTAAATGAAATTAAAAATTATTAGTTGTACAAAATCTAGAGTGTGGCTGGCTGTACCACCAAATTTGCAGTTAACACTGTTAGGAATTAAAGGTATGTAACTGATAAAGATGGATGTCTCACTTTCTTGGTTCCAACCTGTGCCGTTTAAAATAAATATTATAATAATTGATCTCTGTGAATGATGTGCATGTGCTAAATGACACTTGATGTATGACACCCACTTCCTACTTCTGGCACTGATGGATGAGCTTAGTCTTCCTATAATGAAAAGATGGTCAAACTTTCAATTACACATATCGCACCTCCACAGACAAAGCATGATGAAAATAAATTTGATACTATTCAGCTACTACCAATCTAACATTAGCAAAGACCAAAAAAAGAGATTTAATCAAAACTGTGCGAGAGTGAAATGAGTACCATTTTATATTAACTCCTGAATATATGACTCAGTGACATTAGGTGTGAAATGCACACCTCTTTTTATTTCAGAGCATTTGTTACATTACCTCCTCTGGGATCAATTGCAGCATAAGTGGGATTCATGCAGAGTCATAAAGCACCCTGGGGAAACCCACAGCAAAAAAATCCTACTGCAGGAAAGAAAAATTCTTTTCTTCCTCCTGCACACCTTGAGGAACAGCAACATAATATCTACTGTACGTTATTATGTGGAACAGGGAAGCACTGCAACTCAGAGATTCAATCAACACAGGTCACTAATTATTCATACCTTTTCAGGGTAAGCTTAGAAGACGATGCCATATTTGTAGCAGTGGAATAATTTTCCACTGGAAAAAGTGAAATTTATTGAGGATTTTTCTGTAGATCTCTCTCTCTCTTCCCCTTCAGCAGGTGCTATAAAACAGGAAAATCAAGGAGCAAAACTGAGACATGCAATTGGTTAAGCATTTTTCCCAAAGTAATGACTTCAGAAATCAGCTCCTGCAGGACATTTCATGGGTATTGCAGATATTATCCTTTTATGTCTGATGTAATTGTGGATACTTCATTGTCTTTATAAATGTCTAATTCTTTTGGGGATTTTTATAGGAGTTGTTCAAGTTATTTTGTGATGTGGATAATTTATTTTATCAGTCTCATCTAGATGTGAAGACAGACTTTCAGTGCAGAATAAGAGGGTGTAACTAGGTATCTAAATTCTCACTGCAGCCTGTTGAAATGATATTGATCAAGTCTTGAGAGCTATTTTGCAGAAAAATGCAAGCAAACAGATAAAATGCAGGTATTCTAGACTCCATTGCCTGTACTACAAAAGGGCAAATTAAATTTGCCCACATATGACTGGCTAGTGACACCTGAGTTGAGAGCAGAGGTATTTTTCAGGAACAGCAGAGCATACTCTGCTATAGTAATCAACACCTCAACTGAGCTCCCATTGCACAAATGGATAAATTCAGTCTCAGCAATTTAAACTGATTTGAATCCTCCCCTGCCTTCAATTCACAAACAAGTCTATCCCAGCTGAATAACCAGTTCTTCAGTTTAACTTGAAATTTTCCTTACTCTTAAATGTGCATCACTGAGAATTGCAAGCAGATGAGGAAAATAACATACCTCTTTATAATTAATTCCAAATTGAGGGAATTTTGCTAAATCTAATCTTTTCCACAGTCTCTTTAAATTTCACAAGGAATATTTTGAAGCCCTTTTAATGGACAGTGTTTCTGTATTTTAATTTATTCACAATGCTTCTTTGAAGTCTTCCTTCTGTCCATTTGTTGAGACAGGATTCCACTAATTAATAAAGAATTTATAGATCTATCAAGTGATTTTGAGATAAGATTACATTAATTTCAGTTATTTTCTGTTGTATTTCTGACACAGCTGTAGACCATTACCAGATGTCATTTTCCAGATCCAGCTGTGTGCTATACCTTTGGGTGTTTATACTTCCAGCTGCTTACCACAGCTCATCATATGATCAAGGTAATTTGAGCTAACTCTTCTTAAATGGTGTGTTTTAAGGAGTACTATCTCCAGGCCTTTCATAGAGAAGGGCAGGAGTTGGTGTCTAGCAGAATGGTGGTAGAAAGAAACTGAGTGTCAACCATCTCACATGGCAAAGTTATTCAGAAATACATCTCAGTTTGTGGTGTATCATTTTTATCATTAGTAGTTGTTGGGCAGACATTTGCATTAAGATTTCTCCTGATAAGTAGAGATTAATGTTAAACTCAGTAATCTAATAGATATGAGGAATAAGAAGTATGAAGAGGTTGTTTTCTAACATTAGTTTCCTCTCCGTGCTCTTTTATACATCAAATGCAAGATGGATGCATTGTCTTTGAAGGATTTAAAACACTGCCCTCGTCTGTATGACGTTGCAGTATCTCTCCTCAGACTTTCCTTTCTGTATACTGAATTCCTAATCAGGCTTGGTGAAATTAATAAAACCTCTCTGGACTTTTACTGAAGTTTGGGTTTACACATGTCAAGCCAAGGTCTCTTTTTCAACCTATGAATAATAATAATTTGTTATATTTCATTTAACAGCATGAATCAGTCAGTTCATTTGTAATTGATGTAAAATATCTCTACTATTTTTTATGAGTAGTAAATCATGCAAGGTTACTTTCTGCATTCAGTTACGCCCATAGTAGTAAAAAAATTAGATGGTGTGCAGAAATCACATCTGCTTCCTAGTGTGGAATAAGAATTCTTCACACATGGGGGAGTTATGGAGTTTATTTTCAGACATAACTCATCAGACCCTAGATCTGACTACCCTTTAGAACACGTGCACCATTTCAATCAGATAGGTCTTCAAAATGACTCATAATTAAATTCTAGAAGTCATGAGGATGAATTTGACTCGGAACTGAGTGGGCCTTTTCCTCCAGAGAACTGTTCCTTTCTGCTAAATTTTACATTTTCAGTGTGCTGCAAATACTGTATTTTAAAGAATTTGTTGGTGCCTGCATCTCAAAAGATAAAATTTCCCGTAAGTAAACCCATAATGTTTATTTGAAATATTCTCACCTTCAGAACACTGTGTGATGCATCTGAATGTTTTATTCAGCCATGTAATGGCTATACAGTGCATACTTTCATGTTATATTTAGTAAATCTGTACTTAGAAGACTTGGTAAACAATCTCAATCTGTTCATTATTTTCAGATTATTTACTTGGAAAAAATAGTTGGTTACAAATATATTTGACACATTTTCAATGAATATTTGACCAATTTTGATCTTGGTAGTTAGTAATGAAACAATAACACTGTAATAGATGTTAATATCCACAAAACAAGATCAGATTAAAAAAGGTTAGAGCTAGTGTCCATGGAAATGAAAATGAGATCAGATTCTGCATTTAAAAACCCAAGTAAATACCTGGAACAATCTATTTTTATAGAGATTCTGAAATCTGTCTGTTGGGACCAACATATTTTGGGAGAAGGTGTTTCTGAATATTGTACAAGAAGACGTAAGAACTTGCAGGTTTGGCTGTGTATTTCTATAACTACAGGCCCACGTGATAGCAAGATGCTTTACTCTTAAACCGTACAGGATTTTGGGGGGCATTAAACGAAGTGGCAATATACAGGAAACAAAGAGCATAGTCCTCCTGTGATAAAGAATGAATAAAACCCCAACCAGAAACCAACAATAAAGAGCCCTAGGATAAACACTGCATCTAAATCTAATAATAAGGGGATCTAACTGCCAAAAATACCCAGTCTCTCACACCGTAAAGGCTTCCTACATGTGAATTGACACATAGAACAACAAAGTTGTTCAGAGGAAGGAGAGTACGTAGGTGAATGAATTTGTGTCTACCATGCAATGAGCCTTCCTTTGGAGAAGCTGTCTGTCTTTCCCTATGCAAGTACGCAGGGGACATGGATAGCCAGGCTCTTCACCATTAGAGAGTGCTAGACACTGTGCTGTTAAAGAAGCTGTAGCGTAACTTGTAGGAGTATATAATTTATACTCATATTTGTCAAACAGTATTCTATCATTAGATACTTCTTTGAGATGGGAAAGTGCTGTTTTCACAATTTTAGAGGCAAAGACCTGAAATATCAAAGTTATGTTTGAAAAATGCAGGCTTAAATGCTGAGTCGTGCCAAGGAATTAAAAATCAGGCCTGAGGCCTGTGTCCTAAAATAAAGGACTTAAGCTACAGGATGCCTTTTATAATTAACACTAAAAGTAGCTTCTGCCCCAGGAAGATACTGGATGGAGTCTGTTATTATGGGACAATCATACCATACCATACCATACCATACCATACCATACCATACCATACCATACCATACCATACCATACCATACCATACCATACCATACCATACCATACCATACCATACCATACCATACCACACTACATCAAATCATAATTATTTATTAATTTCTAAGCTTCCCTCATCTCATCTTTTTTGTTTTACCCTCTAAGTAATGAAGTTCAAAGGTTTTTGTTGTTTGTTTCTTTGTTTTTAATATCTGTTAGAATTATTTATTTTCAAAACTTTAAGTCTTTTGAAAAATTATGTCTTTTCAGGCTCCTCAGATGCAAACATTATTTAGTTCTAGATAGGTAGATAGAAGCAACACCTTAATCTGATATGGCATGCATAGAATCAAAACTTTTAAACAAAGTCCAATAAAATAATTAATAAGAAATTATAGATGCAAAAATGAATTTTACACATAGGGAAATAAAGCAAATAGAACAAAGGTTTTCTCAAAAATTATAAATGACATAATAACTTGCCTATCTACATAAATAACCAAAAGGGAAGATTTAAAGAGAATAACCTGGGAAGTCCCTCTAGTAAGAAATGAATATTGAAAATTAACTCTAAAAGTGATTCAGTGCAACATGGAAACATTGTGCCTTCTTGACTTCCTGTGTTTTATGTAAAGTCTTATGTTTGGAGACACAGAGAAAAAAAAAAACCTAAAAAACCCAGGGACCAGTTCTGGTCTTGGTGTTACTCAGATGCACTGAACAAAGTTGTCTTTTTCCCTTTATTTCTTCCTCCATTCCCTCTTCCCAAACACCACAACACTGTGTCAGAAGAGGGACAGGTCAAGTCTTCCCCTTATTTAAGGACAGAAGGAGCTTTACATTTATAGAGAGAGGAATAGGTTTCACTTTCTGATAGCAATTCTCCTTTGTCATTTGTAGGGGAGCTTTGAAAGAGGTGCAATCCACTGAGGAAAAGGTCATAAGATCAAATCAGCATGCAGTAGACAAATATACATGATATGGTCACTGGTCTCATGGGGCACATCCTACCCTCCTACCAGTTGCTTCTTTTGCAACTCTATTGGGATTTGCCAAATCGGTGAGCCAAACTGCTGACACCTGTGAGCCACAGCATGCAGAAACTCAGACTGTTGTGGTTTAGAGGATCATCATAGATCTCACAGACACAAAAAGGTAAAACTATCTGGGATTTAAAAAGCATGAGGTATACAGGGGAAACTTATTTCTTAGATGTAATCCTCTTCCATGGGAGTAATATGTCCCAAGACCTATCTCATTCAGACGCAAATGCAAGCCTGGAACATCACCTTTTTAGTAGTCCCAATGTCATTGCCAGTGTTATCTACTTTGATCTCACAGCTATTTTTTTCTCTGAGATAGCTAAATAACCATGATCTCTGCCTTACAAAAGATTGCTGTTGAGAAGCGTGAACTCTCACATAACCACTCTACTATAATTTCTCAAGCAGCAGATTAGGAGCCTAAATGATCTGTACGGTCCCATGGTGTATTTCCTAGGAAGTTCTGTCATACGATCGATGTATGCATTTCTAAACCTCTGCTTTTTGCAAGATGGCTTCAGGTGCAGGTCCCTATGTACCAGAAGAGTCTGGACTGTCTTGATTGACAATATGACAATACAGAGTGGAAAAGAAAGGAGATTTGCAGATATTCATCACTTAGAAGGTTTTATAGCTCTGGATACACTGACACTGAAAAAAAATGCAGGGTAATCCTTGCAAAATGACAGAATGTCTCACTGACAGGAAAGAATGGCTCAATGAATATGAGTAGTCTAAGATGACAACAGCCTCCATAATGTCTGCATGCTACCTGGTGGCAAATGAGACTTTAAAAAAATAAAGGATCAATGTATTTACAGAAATTTTACTCTGCCCCAAAATAGTTTTGTCATAAGATTACATTCAATATTTCTTTGAGAGAAAATGAGGTTAAGACTTTTAGAGCCCTAAAAAAGAGATAGAAGCCATAATTGTACAGAGAAAAATAAAACTGTCTTGCTTGGTATGTCTGGTTTTGCATATTGCATATCAAACATATACATAGGGGATGAAACTGAGAGAGAAATTTTGTGCAGAAGTATTTAGACCATTTGAATGTTCACTGCAACTGAAACAAAGAAGATGGAGAAGTTGTTGGTGGAGTAACTCTTTAAAAGGGTTTCAACGCTTGCAGTAGGTTATGGCCATCTCTCTAATGGTCAGTGATACCATAGGCCCAGGTAATAGCTGATTGCATCCTGTGGTGTGCTATAAGGGCTGCAACCATAATTCCAGTATATAATCTTTATAAACGACAAGAAAAAGAAAACACGGTGGTTGTTCAAGCCCTACCATTGGTGTGCAGCTTGTTTTTCAGATCCTTTCCTGCTTCAGTCGTGTCAGTTTGAACTCTACTCCATCTTTGTTTGATGTGCTGAATGTTTAATAAATCCAGTTATTAAGCTTCAAACTCAAAATCCCCTTTTGTGATCTCTCATGCTTTCTCCAAATTGATAAAAAAAAACCCAGGTGTTTTTTCTGCTAGCCCACCCATTAGTTTACGGATATTTTCACGAAAGATATCACCAGAGTGTACCAGAGCTCTCGGTAGTAGGAAATACAGAAATTTGTCAACTCAAGTGTCTCCTATTGTCTACTTGTTTGTGTCTTTCAATTCTATGTGACTGTGCTGCTGATTGATTTCTTCTTCACTGCCAGTCTTAATTATGGAGCTGCTTGTAGAAATATTTAGTTAGGTCTGCATGATTTTCAGTTTGCTCCAGAAAAGCTTGCTGAAATCTGTGCTGCTCTCTCATGAATGTGTGTTTCATATCAGCCAATAATAATAAGCACAATATAGTTATCTAGATGTCAGATGTAGAGGATACCATTGTATTACCATCAGAAGATGAGACTGGGCACTGTAGGCTTAGACAATGAATATATATTAGATAAGTCATTCATTTTCACAGTAGCTCAGGGGAGAAAATTCCTTTAGCATGGTTATTCATAGGTTTACTTCAGAAAGAAAGAAATCAGTGGAGTTTCTAATTTCTTGATCCTTTCTTTGCTCATCCCAGATCATACCCATATTGGAAAAAAAAAAAAATTACTCCTTTCTAATCTGTTTCTGGGGATGCTTGATGTTAAACTCAGGGCAAATTGCATGCAAGCTTGCCATTTGCTGAGAAATACAAAAGAATACAAATAGTTCAAATAGTTCCTTGAACATATGAACTAGTGAACATCATTTCACATAGATTTGTATCTTTCTGAAGTGGCTAAGAAGATATGAAAATTGTTTGAAGGTTTTGTTGTGGTTCTGGCACTTGTAAAGTATGTTCTGAGTCTATGGGACACTAATAGAGTTTCTTTTTTCTTCCTAACTATTTTCGTACATCTTCTAGAACCATTAGTTATTTTTACAACAGATTCTCTTTTTTCCAATTTTATTGAAATTGGGAGAAGAGATATACAACACATGCATAGCCAATAATAATAATATATGCTATTTATCTATAGGAAATTAGACTAGAAAGCAAAAGGATTACAAGCAATGGAGAATATTTGTCAGAGATAGCGCATGGAGTCTGAATGGAATTAATACGCCTCTGAGTAGGAGGAAATTTGTACTACCCACACATATTTGTCTTTTGATAGCAATGTGATCGGTTTAGTCTGTACATCTGGATATGTCTTTCAGATGTTGAACCTCATTAAAAGCTTCTCTTTAAACAGAGACTTGCTCTTCCTGTTGCATTATCTTTCCAGTAATAGAATTAGAATTAAAGGAACAGCCCTCATTATTCCCAGCTGCCTTTTGCAGACTTTATCCCTACAATGTATTCTCCTGTTTCCTGATTCTATTTTCAAAGAACCTGAGTGATAGGACCTCCATAATTCCCTTTGAGAGAGCATCATATGGTCTAAATGATTACATTCTAAAACACACTAACTGGGATAATTTTTTCCCCCTGTTCTGATATAAAAAAGTCCTTTGGGAATTTAATGAAGCTAAAATTGACCATTGTGCTTAGGAATAATTATGAACCTCTTTTTCTTAAGGTAATGAGATCCTTTCTGTAGAGTTTGTAAGACAACAGAAATGAAGAAGCCTGATTTCTATCTCTGTATTAGGATCGGTTACCTTACTTAAATAATCTACCTTATTTACATAAGAAATAAAAATATATTTTTGATTGGCAGTTATATTTTTTTCCCCATGCTAAATGTTTTCTTAGAAAAAGATAAACTCTCAGGCAAAAGAATGTTTGTTCTTTAACACAGTGCACTTAGAACAAAACACAACCATTATTTTAACTGTCTGGTGGCTGCTGAATGGGAAGCCACAACTCTGAAATTCTCCCACAAGGCTGATTCTCAATGCTTATGACCTAAGGATTTCCGGGAAGGCAAGAAATCCTGAGAACACTTCTGCAAAAAAAAACCCCACTGGAAGCCCTGAGAATCTTCCTTTCACTGAGTCATCTGGGATTTAAGACATGGATTTGCAGTTCTGGGAATCACAGCCCACAGACCCATAGAGCTGTATCACAGCTCTATTCACTTATGAAGAGAAAAACACTTGAAACCTTTGTTACTTTTGAATAATTATTGGAATCTCATTTCAACATTTTCTAAATAAAGGCTTCATTTAATTCATTAATTTGAGGTTTAGGTTTAAACTTTCTTTAAAAAATGCAAACAAACCAAACCTTTTATTTAATTACTATTTTTTAAAAACCACTTTGTTCCCTGTGACAGAACAACTACAGAAAAAACTAGAAATTTATAAGAAGCTTGGCTCCAATATTGAGATTGAAATATTGGACAAACTTGAAATAAATTGTCTTCAGACATTCCTATAGTTCTACATTCTGATCCCAGAGCAAAAGTACTCATGTACTCATAGTATTTTCATTGTTTTTGGAAGCAGGAAATATTAGAAAATCATGGGAAGGCCTTTGCATGCAATATTTCCTGTTCAGTTTTGCAAAGTCAGTAAATTTACAGGACAACATTTCGGAAAAGGATTTAGATATATTGAGCCTTTTGCAACTCATTCTTTATGATAGCAGATTTCATTTCACAAGGATATCATGATCTGCAAAGACCAGCACCTGTTTCCTTAATATATTCTTTTATTCTTTTTAATATATTCTTTTCCTCTTAGTGCAGCTCATTATTTAGTTTTTCAGTTGGTTCAGCTAAGCCCCTTCTGTTAACTATATCATTCACTCCCCTCTGAACATGACTGTATCTCTTCGTCCTTACCTGCAGCTGTTAGTGGCTGGAGATCCATCCAAAAGATGCCATCCATCTCAGCAAAGCTACAGCAAGGCATTTTTTGAGCTGTGTGACAGAAAGATTTTAGCTCCAGAAATACCTGGTAGGTCATGATAGCCATTATTAAAAAAAAAAAACACACAAGCTTGACAGGAGTCCTTTTGTATGTCCTTGGCAAATATTTGCAGAAAATGGTATCGCTCTTTTTGTACACTACTCCCAACTGTGTCATGAGAGAAGTTTTATCTGTCAACTGAACTTAAACAAGCCTATTACAAATCTTGTAATGCAGGGACAAGTAAAACAAACACAATTTTCCTTATACCACATTAAACAGTTAATTAAAAGGCAAATATCATCTTTGGCTATGAATCCATACTGATCTCTTCAACATTGCTCAAAGTAAAATTTTGTCTTTGGTCTTTGCACAGCTCAGGGGCTAAGCAGATTCTCAAGGCCTCTGAAACACCTACATACTCTATATGAATGCCAGATTATACCGGTTTTAGGCAGGAAGGGGAGTAGCACTTCCACTTTTAGGTGAGAATTTTAGGGCAACTGACAGCTCTGAGTTGTATTCACTCCACACAGCTACTAATGTAACCCAGGAAGAGTCAGAGTTTATTCTAGGTGCTTTCTTGCTTATGTGCTAGTACAATTGTTCCATTGTCAGACTGATTTTGTTGTTGTTCTTCTGAATCTTAAACTGTTAGGTTCTGCTGGCTCCCTTAGTGTTAAACCTTTGAAAATAATAGAATAATTCAGTCTCACTATTTTTGCCCATTTTTAGTGGAGACCCTAAATTTCAAAAGGCCTTTCTTAGCAGAACTACAGAGCTGTTTTAACCAGATTACGACAACAAGAGATTTATTTCAGGAATGACTGAAAGTTTTGACCTAGACAAATATTGTGGTACTGACAATCTTTCCATCTTCTTCTTTAATTCCCTGAGGAATTAATATATTATTTGCAAGATAACATGAGCTGCCAAGTTAAGTTGAAGGAGAGTTTATACAGTTTAAGGGAAAGTCTGATATTTTTAATCTAGCTAAAACTAATCCACATTTGAATAAAGATCAAGAAGAAATCTCTGCAGCAAGCTTACTGCTGACCTTGGGAATATCCTGAACTTCCAGGATGTAATATTCTGCAGGTTTAGGGTGAAATCAGAAATAAATCACTAACTAGCCAGAAAAGTCAAGAACAACGGTAACTCCAAATTTTTTCAGAAAATAAATCCTGCCATATACTATTCCCCCACTCACAACCCAATATCAAACAATGTATTCCTGATGCAATATAAAGACTATTAACTTTCAAAAAGCCTCTGGAAGTAATTTGTTACTGCATCTCATATTTTCAGCTATCCCTTCTGTGGTGCCAAACTAATCCTAACTCTGACCAAGCAATAAATAACATGATTATTATGTTGAAATCTGTTCAGTGATGATGTAAAGCTAAAAAGAATGTGGAGCTTAAATTTCCCGTTTACAGTAACTATTTGCTAAATTCAGAAACAGCTATGCTGATGGCCAAAGGTCTTTTAATATGTTCCCAAAGCTTGTTGGAAAGAGTTACTTAAAGGGCTCCCAACTGTATCAAATTGTGCTGAGTTAGTTTCAGCTTGTTGTCATAACTTCCTCTTAAAGGCAGAAAAGAATAATTCAGAGAACTCCCAAATGTGTCATGAGACTCAGGAATCCTGCAGTACCAGTCTGTAAGTTTCTGCTGGAGGATCCTCACAGCCATATGTCTTGAATTTTTTTTTTTTTTTTTTTTTCCTTTTCTGAGAATGCCCTGAAGAAAAACTTGGTGAAGATTCTCTGAGAGAAAAAATCAGGAGCAGTGCGCCTCACTGTGTCCCCCCTATAAACCTTCTTAGGCAGTTTGGTGGTAAAGTCTCTGTAATACAGAGATGTGCCTCCCATAGACCAGCACAAGATTAACCATGATGCTGTGCTCCCTGGTCCAGAGCTCCTCTGTTCTCACACACAATGTGTCTCATCAGAAAGTCCTCAACACACTGAGAAAGTCCTCACTTACTGAGCTGACCATGGTATGTATCATTCTTGTTCTCATCCTTGGAAGAATTGCAGTGTGGGAAGATTATAGCCAAAGAGAGAACCAGAGCTAACCTCCCCTCCAAACAGAAGTACTAAGCGGCTTTGGCTTTCAGAGGCAACGCGACGTTTTTGTTTCACCTTCCTCCACTTCTTTCTAACTGAGCAGACATCAATAGCTAAGCAGCTATTCACATTTGAGCTTGGATCAATGCTCTCCAAACTCAGCACATCTGGGATGGCGTAAAAAGCACTGCTCACCAGCACACCATGAATGCCAGGTAGATATTCTGGAGCTCAGAAAAGGTCAGAGCCAGCCCTGTAGGAGTTTGTAACCTGAGTTTTGGGAAAATGTCATCATTTGGCATACTCAGTGTAGGTTCCTCAGAATATGCTACCTGCTGAAATCTTAAATTATCTCTAACTCAGTTCAAATTGCAATTTAAGAAACCTTAAAAATTAGCTAACCTTTGATGATTTTCCACAAGGATAACAAAATGTGTACACCTGACCCCAAACCACCTTCAAATCTTGTTTTCAAAAAGCCATGAGGGGGACATGAAAGTACCTACAGCTTAAGATAGGCAGAAGACTGAACTAACATCATTAATCTCTCTCTTGAAGCAACTAAAGCATTGCATCAAAATTTTCACCAAATAGGGAAAAATGCTCTGATCTTGTAGCAGACAAAGCATAAGAAATGTTAATCTAAATATGTAAAATTTGTAAAGCTATGGGCAACTGAAAATAAGCCCTTCTATTACAAAATACCTGGCAGCTCTAATAATAGACAGTGTTATCAGCCCTACCTGCAGTAAAGTACATTATATGCAAGTGAAAAAGAAATATTTACATACCCCAGTGAAACCAGGAGGGTTTTTTAATGCCTCCCATTACCATAACAAATTGTTTTCTCAAAAATATCATTTCATTAGAGAAAGTAGTGGGACACAATTTAAAGATTACTGTAATAACACCCATTATAATATTACTTACTGGCATCATACAATAGATTATACATCATTAAACCCTACTCTAACTCTGTTATCCACCTGGACATGGGCTGTACAAGCTGCAAACATTGCACGCATGTGGGACTGGGAGGAAGACTATAATACTGCAGGTGATGTCCCAAAAAGGATGACAAGTCTATTAACAAGATCTTTCATTCTGTTGTTATCACGGTCTGTACCTTTTCCAGTTGCTGTTTTGACTGCAGAAACATGTCAACAACGCTACTTAATGAAAGGCTGTCTTGGAGAAAACTCTTGGAGTGGCGAGCCCTACTGGGCTGCTTACAGGAATTAATAGAGTATCCTGAGTCCTCTCCAAAGTGAAAATACATTTTTCATATGAACTAGGATAATGAGACGTAACAAGACTGATTATCTTTGTAGGAATTAGGGGAAAAAGAGATATAAAAGATGTGACAATTTCAGAAGTTAAAAATAATTCAGAATATTCTGTTGGAGATTGCAGCTTTATGTCAAACTGTGGATGAGGTAGACATGTCTTTGTAAATTATGGGCATTGCATGCAAACAATGGCTTCATTTATTGGTCTGCTGTATGTGTGCTTACAGTGCTTGTAATTGAGGATGATTATGGTTAATGATTCTAGAAATGTGTACTTTCAAACCAGCAGGACAGAGTAATTTGTATCAAACCTATTCAGTATCTCTTCAGGCATTTTGCCTAGTTTAATCTCAACCCAGCACTTGCTGCAGAGGAAACCTCTGGAAGCTTCACAGCTGGCTCAAATAAGAGATTTCATGGTACTTTCACAGTGCACTCAAAGGAAATTAAAGCTTCCACGGCCTTCATATCATCTGGACGGCTCCTAGCCTGTCATACTTTAATGTGACAAGGCCAAGATCTCTAGTACAGGAAACAGTTGTATGTAGGATGCAGAAAGAAAACAAAACATCTGTCTTTTAACAGTTGACAACACATTCACAAGCAAAATTAAGCGTTCTTAGAGAATGGATTCACATTTCTAATATTTTTGGAATAAGGAAACAAAGCCCACGGGTTTTCCTTTCAAGAGGTGGGACTAACCTGCCAGGGCACTTTATTGCATGTCTTTAAGCAATAGAACTTCCTCAGTTTACCCTTTATAAACAGGCACAGCATATGGACAACTCTAGAAGCTTGTAGCTCTGGGTTACAGAGGAGGAACAGAGAAATTAGATGCATGCCCAAGAACGCAAAAAGATACAAGGCTGAAAAAGGATTTGAACGTAACTGAGGACATAACTAGGTTCCTTTGCAATTCTTTACGTGCAGGATTATATTCCTATCCTTTCTGACTTCAGCAAATGTCATTGTTGTGTCAGTGTCTTTTTATGTCCTGGCTTTTTTTTTAATGGTCTCCACTATTTTTTCACTTGGTGATGCCAGTCAGTAATCTTCATGTAAAATGAAGACAATTAACATGACACTATCAGCTTGCCCAATTTGATCTGAGGCACAACGTATTTTTATATAGATATGTATTTATTGACATGTTGCCTTTATTTAGGACAGTTGTCTGAGTATTTATCCAGACTTACCAAATTGCTTTTTGTTTTCATAATCAATGGTTGTCTGTGATTGCTTCAGTTTTCATCTTCTGTGTTTTGCTATGCTTGATGGGTGACTACTTGGTGGGTACTACACACAAAGCAACAAGTAGGGTCACAACCCTGGACTTCAGGAGGGCTGACTTTGATCTCTTCAGGAAGCTGCGTGGGGAGATCTCATGGGATAGGGCTCTGGAAGGCAAAGGGGCTCACGAGAGCTGGCTGGTGTTCAAAGACCACTTCCTCCAAGCTCAAGATCGGTACATCCCTAAGAGCAAGAAATCGGCCAAGGGATGCAGGAGGCCTGCCTGGCTAAGCAGGGAGCTTCTCAA
>VXBO01014794.1:46409-63591 GCA_013400135.1 Rhinoptilus africanus
TTTTTTTTTAATGCTGTTTTCGGTAGTTGATAGACGCGAAGCTAGTTGGTGAGCTTGCACTTTTCCTCCCATAATATGTCAAAACTTGTACTTTGAAAAAGAAGTGATGACTCATGAAAACTACTGACTGATTTACATCATAGACATTAAAATCCATCTGGAGAGACCAGTTCACAGGTCATTCATTCAGTAACTAAATTGTAGCTCTTTCAGAACTTTTCCAAGTACAATCAAAATGGACATATTTATGTTTTTAGAAAATTAAAACTGTGGTTTTGAACACTTGAACAAGAAAACCTGAACAAAATAATATCCCAATATATTACATGGAAAGCAGAGAAAAAGATAATGTTTTCCATGAAAAAATATGTTTGTGGAAAATGTTTATCACTGTACTGATAAAAAGGATATACGTAAAAAACGTCCTGAAATATCTTTTAATGATTCCAGCCACCTTCTTACACTAAGTTTTAAGGCCTCAAGTAATTTTTAGTCATTCACTTTTATGACTGAATAATTTCACAGAGCAACTTTTTCAGTCTACCTTCCTAGCAGTATCCACCCAGCAACTGTCCAATTGTAAACTGTTGACACACTGCTGGTAATAGTTACATTTTCTAATGTTTTATTTTGTAATAGTGATATGTGAGGAAGTATAAACTTCTTTAAAAAGCAAGCGTTTTACTTACAACTTCTTAATGTTCCTGGAAATTCAGGGAAAAAAAAAAAAAAAGAAGACTGATGGTTACATTATTGTTTTCATAATTTTTCATATATCAGCAGATGACATGTAATACAAAACCAAGTTACTTGATGCTTTATTCCAATTCTGTGTTCAAGTGGAGCAATTGTGGTTTATGAAAAAAGTAACTATTGCAAAACAAATGTTATGCAACTGTACAGGTGTGCCATTTATAGGAAGAAAAATAGATTATATATTTATGTAGGTGTGATATTCAGAATTTTAGACAATGGCTTTTAGGAGTTATTGTTTATTACAGTAGGCATTAGAATAGATATTGTTTATTATGAACTTGTCCTTGTTCAACAAGGCCAAGTGCAAGGTGCTTCACGTGGATTGGGGCAACCTCAAGCAGAAATACAAGTCAGGTGGAGAATGGATTGAGAGCAGACCTGAGAGAAGACTTGGGAGTGTCGGTTCATGAGAAGTGTGTGCTCGTAGCCCAGAAAGCCAACCACTTCCTGGGTTGCTTGAAAAGAAGCATGGCCAGCAGGTCAAGGGAGGTGATTCTCCCCCTTTACTCTGCTTTCATGAGACTCCATCTACAGTACTGGATCCAGCTCTGGGGCACCTAACATAAGAAGGACATGGACCTGTTGGAGCGAGTCCAGAGGAGGGCCACAAAGGTGATCAGAGGGCTGGAGCACCTCCCCTGTGAAAACAGGCTGAGAGAGTTGGGGTTGTTCAGCCTGAAGAAGAGAATGCTCCAGGAAGACCTTACTGCAGCCTTACAGTATCTTAAGGGGGGCCTATAAGAAAGCTGGAGAGGGGCTGTTTGCAAGGGCATGTAGCAACAGGACAAGGGGCAATGGTTTTAAACTGAAGGAAAGTAGATTTTGATTAGATATTAGGAAGAAATTCTTTACTGTGAGGGTGGTGAGATACTGGAAAACATAGCCCAGAGAAGTTGGGGATGCCCCATCCCTGGAAGCAGTGAAGGCCAGGTTGGATGAGCTTTGAGTAACTTGGTGTATAGGAAGGTGTCCATGGCAGGGGGGTTGTAACTAGATGATTGTTAAGGTCCCTTCCAACCCAAATCTTTCTATGTTTCTATATGATTCTATGATTATCTAACATAAGAGCTATTTTCCTTTCTTGTCCATGATATTATAATTTGAAAGCAGATTATTGACTAGGTTTTATTCTTACAAGTTAATATATACCTTCCCATAGTGGCCTCCAAACTTCTCAACACACTCTCTTCACTCCTGGAATTTAATTGAAATTTGCTTCTTTATGGGCCAGCCTTTCTCAATTTTGTGCAGTGTTGGCAGAGTTAGAATTTTATAACTGCTTCAACCAGACTGACTATATGAAAAGCAATTTCAGGCCATTAGATAAGATAATGATCTCAGTAAAGGGACTAAGAGCAAGCTGAGCCTTTGGGTTTTGCAGCTTTAAAAATGCAAGATCATCCACTTGTGGTTGTTTTGAATAGGATTTAATTTCTGATTTTACAAGTAGCAGTGTTTGAATTCCAAGGATATTCATCTAATATGCTTCAGCTGTTAGCCTTTAACTAGGGTTTATCATGGCCATGTGCACCGCACAAGTACATTAGGGATCATGAAGTAATTGAAGTAAGTCAGAGAACAGATTCAGAAAATATAAATAAAAATTGTGTGGTTTAGAGAGGTCATCTCTAGTTTCTACACATTTAAGAAACAAATGGAAAAAAAAAAAAGCATGCTTCACATTTTTAACTGTTCTTTTAAAGCTATAAAGATTCAAAAGTTTGTTTCTTGCGTTTCTTCTCTCTCATTTCAGGGTGGTGTTTTCTATCACAATATAAAGGTGGTATCGCACCACTGCAGAATATCAAATTCTAATGACTCATCATGATGACGCTGAAACTCAAAGGCAGTTATGTTATTCTTACAGAGGATACATGGTGTTTTATGGACAGTCAGCATTTCCTCCTCCATGAAAAGAAAAGCTTCTGGGAAGAAGATATTCCGTAGGTACTCTATGTTCTTACGAGCCTGAGAGAGCAGCCACATTATAATAATCTCATTAAATATAGAATAAGACTAAACAGCACACACATTTAACTATTAGCATATTATTCTCTTTTCTTCCAAAGCCAGCTGGTAACCTTTCATTGCCTGACATCTACTACAGGGGCAAACTGTAGAGAGTTGCTCTCTAATTGACACTGAATCCTGAGCTGCATGTATTCTACATATTCTTTCAATAGGTAGGGATCAGAAGAGAAGACATTTTCCTCATACCACAAGCTGCTTTATGAAAGTTTCTGTTAGTAGGGGTTCTGATTTTAATCTGTACTTGAGGTGGTCACATCATAAATGTAAATTACAGTAATTTCTACACTTCTTTTTTCATTCTCATACCCATAACCATTTCTCTCAATCTGGGAAGCACTCTTTGTGGTTGTTAAGGCAGATCTTTTGTGTGTTAGATGTTCTTTTATAAGAACTTTGCTTGACTGGAATTGCAGAGTAAATTTCTAGTTTATGCAGGATTTGCCCCAGATGAAATGTGTAATGTACTGTAAAATGATTTAAATGTACATATATGCACATGGGTGTGTGTATGTATGTATTCAGAACTACTATAGATTCCTGGGCTACAAAGTAATTCAGGGGACTAGGTCTCCAACTTTATATAAACTTTTTTTAAAAAAAAAAAAACATTTGAAAAATACACAATAAGTGGAAAGAATAACTAAAGCCAGGAAGCAACTGATGTGGAAACAATTTGAAGTATTTATGGGTTCCATGACCAGAACTGATTCTTTTTTGCCCTTTTGGTCTAGTCTTTATTTGAGTAAAAAAATTGTCAGAATACTGAGAAAATTCCTTTTACATATAAAATATCCCTCCACATAACAGAAATGATATAGTAACTGTTATTCTTTGGTATATATTGACACAGATTTCTTAATCAGAAAATAACAGATAGATGATGAGGATATGTTTGGACTCTGGTGATGCACTATTGATGCAGAGATCTTGAATACCACTTGATGATCCCCTGCTCCTCACAAATACCAAGAGCAAGGATAACACAAGGCTTGCATAGAAGGGCTGACCTTCAATCTACTGTCTTTGCACTAAACATGTTATTCAATAATAAGCCTAAAAGAGCTTTGCAAAAGCTAGCCTCAATTATTTCATCTGTAAGGTAAGAATCAGGAGAGGAAAACATAAGGCTATCTATCCTATCTGGAATACCAGAGAGGAGGCAGATTTATTTTCTCCCAGCCTAAGGAGGACAGGACAAGGGGAGAAATAAAACCTTGTGTCTTTCTTTCATCTTTCAATTTCTATACTGTCAGATAGTTTGGGAGAGTGCAACCATGAAACCAAAAGAGCCATCTGAGTTTAGCATGAGTAAACACACACACACGCACATACGCATGTGCTCTCTCTCTGACTTTGTAAACGTACTCTACAGCCTGACAGCTGATGCTGGCCACCTTCTGTCTCTGAAAGGGTGTATGAAATAGAGACTGACAGAATGGGCTAGATGCCATGAGTAATGTCATCCATACTGATGGGGTTAGGACATCCATCAGTCATTGCTTTCTATCTCCTCTCCTCCCACCAACACACTGATATCCCTGGAGTAACCTCAAGGCTACTTAAATTCCTGAGTGAATAGAACATAAGTTGTTAGGTCCATGTTGGCCAATCTTCTGTTCGCTGCATATAGTAGGACATGCACACAAAAGTACATCCATTAAGGCAGAATAGTGTTCAAGCTCATTTTCCTTTTTTTTTTACCTAAAATATTTATGCCAGCATAAAAATACTGGAAGTTTTTGAAGCTATTGTCAGCATTCTGGTTAATTATTTTTTTGTTTTCCAAAAAACAAAGGTCTTTTTTTAGACCTTTTTCTTGTAAAATAGTAGCTCAGTGATTATAATTTTTTTTTTAATTAAGAACTACTTCTTGATTAAAAATTATCAAATTATCACTGAATTTTTTTTTCCTGTAAAAGCCCTGGCTTTTACATTTTTCTCAATAAACAGTGTAAGTGACATTGGAGATGGAATTAATTTAGTTTATGGGCTGAAAATGGATCCATTGCTAGACAACTGAAACAAAGTCTAGTATTTTTAGTTATTCCTGAAAATTGAGTTTTCACTTTTAGATAAGCTCCCCTAGTGCCTGTTTTTCCAGGTGCCTTTGGCAAAGATACATAGATATTTTTTTCAGGGGGGAAGGTTGATAGATTTAAAATAAAAACAAAACAAAACAACACAACTCTTCTGCAGAAAAAAAAAAAGGTGATTAAGATGATAACATTATCACTACTTCTCAAATTAATTTAGGGGAACAAGCCTAGAGATAAAAGTTCTAAACTATGTACAGGATTTAATATCCAGCATCACCTACTATGTAGAAATTATGCAATTTTACTTACAGTGGAAGCGTCAGATAAAAGTCAGTATTGTTGCTCTTCTGTAGGCTTTCTAATGCAAGCGTGGTGCAATTCCTTCATAATATGTTTTTAATGAGAAATTTGACCATTAGAAGACTTTATTTGTCTGTTCATCTTCTGATATCTCCGTGACTCCTTGTTAGTACTTGAAAGCTTGACAAATTAATCTATAAAACCTTGCCTGTATGGAAAAAAACAAGAGACATACCTACAATAATTTGATGGTCTGTTGTGGCACAGTTTTTATGACTCTCATATATTTCTTCTTTCTGTTTCCCATTTAATCTTTTAATATTATGTATTATTGATGTTATCAATTCCTCAGGATGGAGGCTGTATTTTGTTGTATCTTTATACAATGTCTAAGGCTCCTAGACACAATAGTAGTGGTAAATAATACTTGTCATTGTCTGCTGTCCCTTTGAAATATAAGAAAATTTATACATATGATTTTATTTTATTTGTTTCTTCCCAATAAAAATTTCAATACCACTGCAAGGATATAGTAAATTGTATATGCCTGGTAAACAACCTAAGTTTACAATAATGTTATTAATAACAACAAAATTATCAAACGCTTTTATGTCAGTGATATTTAAAAGATCATTGTTCAGAAGCAGTAATGCAGAATGAGATGCAACAGCCTGTATGGGTTGCAAATGCAATTGCACATAATTATATCATTCGCAGACGTAGTTATTTGATCAGTGAACACCTGCCATTAAAACTCAAATATATTTATTGACACTGGTATCTGAAAGGTTGTCATGAAGACTAGGAATTCTGCCAGCATTTTGTTAATAACTTGATACTTAGTTGGTAGTTTTTTAGGTTTATGGTTTTTCTTTTTGACTAATATAGTATTACATGGTCAGGTGCTCAAAAGAAATGAGATTCAAGGGAGTGGTGTTGTTGACTGTCAACAGTTCTCTCCAAAACTGAAAACAATAGCCTCAATAGCTTATGCAGAACTTAAAACCTATATTTTTCTGAGTTAAATTTTCTGATTTTTTAAAGAAAACCTGGTATACTCTGATTTCTATATGACCATTTTTTCAGTATAATCACTGGCACATATGCTAGTCTTTGCAAAAACTGTGTTTACATAAAAATTATGGATTTGTTTCACTTAAAATTTAGTGTTTAATTTCTAAAGATATTTCACTAAGCATAGCCATTAGTACTTTATTGTGAAAACAGCAAATTGCAACTAGTGTTTCCAGCAAACAAATTTCAAGTGGGAAATATGCACTTAAGATATCAAAAATAAAACATAAAAATGAAGTTGATGTGGCTGGATATGCAGCTCATGTGAGTCATCCAATCATAACAGATAGAGTTTTGATGCATAATATCACTCATTTCATTAGTTTGCTCAGCTTTTGAGTTTAATATCAATATGCATTCTTATGGTTACTCACCTTAAATTATTTTTTGGTATGTGTACTGTGCCTAGCTTTATGTGAAAGAAAACACTTTTTCTCTGTATTTCTTTCTCCACCCAACATTTTTTTGACAAGGATGTCTTGAGATGCATTTCCCAGAAGAATTTTTCCTCCAGCAGCTTTTCTCTGAAGAGGTATTTCTGAAAAGTGTTGTTTTGGTTTTTTTGTTTTTTGTTTTTTTTTTCTCTAATTCAGTAGTAAGCCAAATGTCATCACAGGATTTTTTTCCCCCTGCTGCTACAATCCTGTAACAACCCCCTGTTGATAAATCCATTCTAATACTGGCTCAGGATCTTGTGGTGCAGCTAGTACATGCTTAACTAATACCATCAGAAAGATGGATTGTGCACATGTTGCAAGTAGATTTAACCTTCAAGAAAATAACAACTGTTTTCACTTGGCAAGGATCTTGTTCCAGATCTTTCTTGGTCCAAAAGTTAGTGCCAGAAACCAGCCGCACACGTGAGGTGCAAATCAGACAGTTCACTGAAGCTGCAGCTTATGTTGCATCCAGGAGATATTTAAAAGTTTGAAACCTCTAAAGTAAGAAATTACATGGTTTTTGGTGACTATCATGTTGTACCTGAGTTCTCTGCCATACAGTCCTGATGTAGAGGCTTTTTACCTTTGCAGGATCATTTTCATAAGAATTTCTAGCATCTGCTCATATACTAAAACATTTGTCATCGATACAGATGTCAACCATCACTGTATACAAGTCCGTTGTATACTTACTATATACCACTTTATACAGTAGACCATACAGGACTACTTCTCAGTAGAAATATCCACCCATGCTACCTTTACAGTCTCTCTTCTGGACTTTTTCCTCCAAGAAAAACATATGTGAGCCAGGCATAGTGTGTTGCCTTCTGCTGAACACGTGCTGTCAGCTCAACAGCAGCAACACACCCACAAGGTCATGGCAGCCGTCTTACCACAGCAACTGTACTTTGGCACCAAAGTCAAATGCTCATTGGGTCCCACTGTGAACTCTCCCTGTGAATTATCATGCTAGAGATCCTTAAAGGAGTTATGGCACCCACACAGGAGGTGGCAGCACTATGTGAAGACTGTAACTCGGTCCCCAGAGCAATACACCTGCTGGCAGCAAGATGCGACAACTGGGCATGTTGCTCACACAGATTTATGCTACACATCTGCTATATAGTAGCTAAAATAACTGTCCTCTCTCTCTGTCTTTTTAATCTCAACATGTTCCAACCTTCCCTCTTCCCATACCCAAAACTCTCTCTTTCATCATCACCAAAACTTTGGGTGGATTCTTCTATCTACATGTATGCAAAGTATATGGCTATATCTGAACACTTTATTCCACCTCTCTTTGTAGTTGAGGAGGTCAGCAGACATTTATAGGGGAAAAAAAACTTAACCAAAGGTTGGTATCTAGAATGGGTCATATGAACCACACTTACAAGAGTTTTCTTGCTATTGATTATAAGATTATTTGAACAGCAAAGATGTCTCCGTTGTAGATAAATCTGAATTTCTGCAAAAACGATTCCACGATATAACCCTAATTTCCTTACTTAACTATGAAACATGGATGTTTCCTAATGTCCTACTTTTTCTACTTCCCAATCCCCATAAGCACTAGCCAAATAGTAAGAATATGTTCACACTTTTACTTTATGAAGCTTTGCTTTCATAAAAGCCTTTAAAAGCACTCTTTGATAAGGAGATATGTGATATTGAAAATGAAGACACAGTCCCTTCTCACCTTGTACATAGATCTTATGTTTAGTAGCAATTATTTGACAACTATAGGAACAATAAACCTCAAAGGCAGATCATTGATAGTTTTGGTAAATTATTTAAGAGTAAGACCAGAATTCAGTTTCATTTGAATAAAGATTAGATTTCTAGCATTTGTCATCTTTTGTTTGCACATAAAGTATTTGTGTTGCAAAAGAAATATCCATTTTACTCAGTAATACATTTAGTCACTAATTCATAGAAAGATTTGACTCATTAAACACTTACATGGTCTATTTATTATACACTGTCTTCTGCTGTTAATGTCTCTTTACATTTATTTTTGCTTATTTGTAGGTGTTCTCAGTTGTGTAATGGTTGCACATATTTTTTACTTTCCAAAATAGAACATCAGTGGAAATTGCTGTGGTTCGCATAAACTGAAAGGAAACTTCAATTTTAATGATATTATTTACAAATAAAAGCCTTTGAAAAAGTTCTTAATTGTTTAGTAGTACCCCCTGGTATGATGATCTGTCATGGTAGTGTTAATGAGGAATTTTCAGCCTTTGGTGGTGGAAGAAGTGTTAAAGCCAGAAGTCAGTGGAAAAATCAGCTACCAAAATATCAGTTTGACAGCCTTTCAAAACATTAAAAGAAGTTGTTGCTTCTCTAAGAAAAAAGGAAACCATGACACTTTCCTGATCTTTACTTCCCACTATTTTGTTTTGCATACATATTCAGTCACTGAAATCTTGTGCATTAATTAAGTGAGAAGCATTAGAGCAGCCCCTAGGATGAGTAAACAGAAAATACTAATTGCAGTATTGAGAGAATATAATTATTTTGTCCTCTGTACAAACAGCAGTACTGGAAAACATTTCTCATTTTGTATATTCTATACAAGCAGATGACTCAGGGGTAGGATTTTCTGAAAAATGTAGATGCTGTAGAAAGGTAGTCTGCATTTGTGGTGTTTTGAAATCTCAGATTATGGATATTCTTCTTGAAAAATGTCAACTCCATTTCAAAACAGGTAGCAGATTCTTTGGCCTAGATTCTTAAGAGATATGTGATAACTCCATAGGTAAATTAGATACCAAGAAATTATTAAAAAAATTCTAATTAGGTTTCTCCTGTCTCTATAGGTCACCTACAGCTCTATAAGCCAACATAAATAATATATAAAGGCTCATACACCTTGACAAGTAGTTAATTCTTCATATTCATAACATTTGAGTAAAAATTTGATTTTTTGTTTCTGATGTCTTGTGTTTGCACAAAAGTCGTTGGCGTTGCAGAAGAAATATCCATTTTACTCACTTTACTGCTACTTCCATATACAGAGCGAGACCAGACTTTTCTGAGGTGTTCTGAATACAGCTCTGTCATGACTGGAGACATTCCAAAGCAATAGAGTGTGTTCTGTAGGTAAGAAGTAGGCTGAAATTTACATTTTGTGTCATGAGCCTGAATCTATATGTCACCTGACATCCAGAGTATGTGGTTCTTCAGGGTTTTGAAAATCCTAGTTCTGAGATTTGTCTTCAAAACCATTGTCCATGACTGTATTTGAGCCACACTGAATAAGAAAGTTGTTTCAGTGAGATCCACTTTACAAAACTCTGAACAAAATAACATATGATGGAAATAGGGTATTAATGGTACAGGGAGGTTAACTTCTAGGAGAGACTGGCTTAATGACCTACCATCCTGTAAAGGTAAGTTACTATCTTTTCATCCTCCAGTTTTTCTCTTGTAACACAGAGTCCTTACTGAAAAGCTAGTATTATACAAAGAGTGATCAAATGAAACTATTACAATAAAGAATATATCTGTTGCTTCTAATGAGTTTTTCTTTTTAGTGGTTGATTCTATTGAAGTAAATTTAGCTTTCTGAAATATAATTGTCAAAATGCATGGCAATCTTGCCTTTTCATGAAGCATGAGAAGATGGAATAAAATAAAAAAAATAATGGTTTTCATCTTGGAATGCTTTTGCTTTATTTTTGCACTATACGCATTTTATCATGCTGAAAGAGTTCTTCAGCTATGAGACACCCTTGTTACAATTTAATTTCTTAGACTGCAAAGCTTTCTTTACTGTTTTTAATGCAAAACTCACAGCTTTAGTAGAGGTTGATCTTAGCAGAATGACAAGGCCAAACCACCCATAGGATTTTTCATCTGTCCATACTTTATCTTACTCTGCCATTTTTTTTTTTTTTTTAATTTATTTAATAAAGTGTTCTAGGAACCAATGTAAAGATAATAAAAAAGTAACTAAATCTGAATACATTTTAAGTTTATGATTGTGTGATCATAGTTAAAATAGAATCTTAGTGTGGAAGTAAAAGCGGTAAAATACATTAAAACCTTATTAATATATAATGGCAGTGATCATTTATTACCAAGTGCATGTGCAAACAACAAATAAGCAATCTGAAGACTCACAGGAAATGGTAAATGCTAACACAAGTTCTTGAAAAGCCAAAGTACCTTTATGGTGTGAGACCTCATAACTACTTTCTTGTGAAGTGGAGATAATATGGCTTTTAGATACTTCACTGCTTATTCATAATGCACATATTGCCACAGAATAACTTATCCATGGAAAAACATGAAGTGTATAAATCGTATCAGCCTATTCCTCAGGCTTTCTGATGGCACTGGATCGAAGCCCTGCTTTTTCTACTTTTTAGCTCATCTTCTTCCTTTATTTCTTTTCTTCTTTTCCAGGAAACTTAGGCCAAATGTCTAGTTTCACACAGCCTCCTGCTGAGAAAGATCTGAACTTGTTTGTTTATTTTTTGACTGTCATTTATTCTAAACATCCTGTGTTTATTTTTTATTGTCAATTTCATTCTTTCAAGAAACTACAGATGTGATAAGAGGGTGTGGATTTAAAGGAATGAGAATGTATGAGTGAAAATTCCAATTACTTTTTGACTTTTTTTTTTGTTTTTTTTTCCAAGGATAAACAAATTTTAAGTATGTGTCAGTATTCCCTAAGAATTGTCTTCCACAGCAGCCAGACATGATCTTGAATATACTGTAAAATCATATCGCAGCAAGCCCCCTTCTTAATATTCTCCCTCCTCTGGCAGGAGAGTGAAAGTAACTACGTTACTTCTGAGAAGGTTATCAAAGTTAAGAGCATCTTCTTAATTTGCAAGAGCATCCATCATTCTAAGGAGAGTACAAGGGCCAAAGTTTTCAGTCCATCCATAGCAAGAAGCAATTTTTCCATCTGTTATTGCATGGTTACCCTAGAGCTGAGGAGCTGAAGTAGGATTGACAGGTTACAGAAATTATAGTATCAAGTGACCTCTATGCTAACTGGATAGCAAAGAAAAAACAGATTAATGTGTCTTTACTACAATATATGACTAGTATTTAGTTTTAAATCTTTTCAGTGATGAAAGAGTTAAGTCAAAGATTTCTGAAAAGCAGTATTTCTGTTCAGTTACTAGTTTGAACTAAGTTTTGCCTTCTAGTTTTTGTAGCTTATGGAAAGGTTGCTGCAAATATGAATTTTGAATACGAAAATATTCATTGCATGAATTAGGAGTTTCTGTACAATAAAAGAATTGTATGAAAATTACTGCATTTGTTCAAGGTTCATTTTTCAAACGTACTGTTTACCTCACAGAAATGATTGTCAGAAACACTTTAAATGAAAGTTGTATACCTAAATAATTAAGAAAAATTTAACAGAAATTGCTTCTATTCCATATGAATTATTGACCTTCATTTAATTTGAAATATTTAAAATGCAACTATCCAGAAATCAGGGCATATTCAAAGGTCATTTTGCTAGCAAAAATTATGTAAAAGGTATCTTACACCATTTCCTACATCATCCTGAACAGAAACTTTTCTGATCTGCCTTTCGTCATCAGAGTAAGTCCCTTTTTCCATATCCTCCGTTTCCATTTCCTCTCATTGGCACTTCATCCCATGGGAAGAAATGAAAATTTGAATGGAAAGACACTAAAATCTGAAACTAGGAGAGCAAGTTCAAAATGAGAAACTGAAAAAGATCTGCTTCCATTTCTACAGTACTGCTAGGCTTCAAATACTCTTAGGCCAAATGTTTCAGCTGGTGTGTTTTAAGCTGAGAAAAATGGCCAACTTAAATTTTATTATATTTCTTATATTTTATATATAGTTCTATATTGTATTATGTGACATATTACTTAAAGTTTTAATTGTACAGATGATTTATTTTATTTCCCATGATCGTGCTGGTGGCCCCCGGTTTTGTGTCCCTTACCCCACTCTACACTGACTACTGGAGAGGTCACCCCTGCTGAAAGAAGCAGATCTCCTGGTGTCTGTGGAAGATAACCCATATAGACTACACATAGGGAACATGACATACCCTCATGGGGCATTATAGGAGTGGACAGACTGTTCTTCAGCAAGAATTGACCTAGTGGGTATTTCTTACTCACTAATATGATTTGTATGAGGTACTTGGAAAAGGCTGAGAGAAAAAAACATGGAAACAAACAAAAATTCAGAATTTTTTCTTCCCCTAATCTTCTTTAAATTATATCATGACCTTATCAGACAAAGAGGTAGCTCATTCAGTGTCCTGGTTCTGGCCTGGAATGCAGGGCAGCTGGGATTTAATTCTTCCTCTATCAATAACAACCACCCTTTGACCTTGGGCAAGTAGTTCTTTGGGTATGTGCCTTCATTTCTCCTTCTACTCTGTATGTTATGCTCCTTTAGAGACCGTATATTATCTTAGAGATGTACAGTACCTAACACAAGAGAAAAAATGAATAATGAAATGTCTGTGGAATGATAAATTTCTGCTTTGTCTGACCTAGAATTAATAAACAGGAGGAGATTTTAAAAATCTAACAAAAATCACAGCAGTTTTGATCCATTCAGTAGGGTGTTGTATTGGGAGAATATTTTAGGCTTTAGAGGAATACAAATAAGCTTATGGCATTTATGTCCAGTTAAAAGCTTTCTTTCCTGCCCTTTTTTGCGCACACACAAAAAATTGTAACTGAAGTCAAGATACAAAAATAGCCAGTTTCTGTCTTTGATTGAGGCAGAAAGACTCAAGCCAGATTTATTGGCTGTCTAGAGACCTTATGTTCAGTTTTCTCTTGTCACATTCGCACCAATTAAATGTGAGAGTTTATATGTTGTCCTATCTGTAAAGATGACAGCCAGATCCTTGTCTGGCTCATTTAATTGTCTCTGTGGGAGAAGTTCCCCCACCCTTGTATAGCAAACAGTACTTCATATACCTACTGTAAAACCCTGCTTGCCTGAATATTTTCCAGCAAAAAATAATTGTTCAGAAAAAGTGATATGTAAAAGAAGATCGTATTCCTTTCTCTCAAGTTAGCACAAGTTTTTAAAATTGAATTTGGAAATACATTATTAAGTTGAAGGTGAAACATAGTATATAATACCTGCTGTACCTATGAAGACATATATCAGAAGTAAGTGTTCAGGCCAGGTGTTGTTTCTTGCATACACAATTAAGTTACTGTTGCTACCTGGAATGCACAATCAGAAACTGAAGGTCCAGTGAAGTCATCATGTTCCAAAACAAAGTGTAAAAAAGCAGGCCAAATCTTACAGGTGAAGTAGCTAATCCTCTCTCCTATATTTTTTCCCCAGTCTCATTATATGACTTCACACTGCTGTTGCACTTTCTTTAAACATTTTTTAATTCATTTCCAGGGTATTGTCCAACTACACCACAAAGCCCAGAAAAGTCAAATATTTAGTACATTTCCATATACATGAAAACCTACAGTGGCTTTTCCATCTTTTTAAATATGATTTAGTCAATAGTAGAAAAATCGTCTGATGAATTTTAACCATGGACATTGTAAAGCAATTTTCTTTTTTTTTTTTTTTTCTTTTTGAACAGCAAAATTGATGAAGCTCAGGAACTGCTCTTTTTTGTAAAACTGGATAAATAGGAATTAAGGGAATGTGAAAACTAGAATACTCTCTAGAAGTTAGAGAGTAAATTTAAATATATTTGTCAAATTACATAAAATCTAATCTTCACATGACATATTTCCTATATTTCCTAAACAATCATAAAATCTTACCTCTCGACAGAGTTAGATCAGTATTTTAAAGCTGAAAAAAAATCTTTTAATTATAAAGTACCCATGATTAAACTCAATATTGAATTTCAAGAATTGTGTATTCTATTTTTTTCTAATGATTCCATCTTTGTTGACAATTTTCTCCTTCACAATTGTAAATCAGTCCTTTGTTATTTTGTGACACCCACTGTGAACAAAACTGACCTAACAACCTGTTACTTGGTTACAAGCTGCTATCAAATGGAAAGATTGAGATTTGATAATATTCCAAATGGAGATTTCTAAGAAACACTGATAGTATGTCCCAAAGGTGCCAATGAAATTAGGTTGTATTTCCAATATAATTGGAGTCATATACAGTAGCTGTTAAAATGATATATTTTCACTAGGATGTGTATTTTATGAGTTACATTATGATGTCTTTACATCCATTAATGAGTACTATATTCAATTACTGTTTCCACCAGCTTCATAAGTACTGTTGAAAATAGGTAAAAGTAACAGAATCTATTTCAAAATGAAAGCATAATGTGACTATTTCATTATTGTTCTGTTAATGAGAAAATATCTACATTTCATCTTTTTTTGTTGTTGTTTCGATGGAAGATCAATGATATTGTGTGCTTTAAAGTCACAACTTTGTGTTTAAAAATGTATTTCTTTTTTTTTTTTTCAGCATTAACCAGCAAAGTTTTATTGCAAGTCATTCTTTTTAGCATTTTTTCTAGATTAAAACTTTCCTCTTTACTTCTGTTTATATGTCTGATACATAGAGTGAGGTCTGCTTTTACTTTACAAATCCTTTCTGCTTTACTGAAGCAGAGAAGGAGGACGACATCTCCAACTGCTAAGAATCATATTTTTGCCAGTTGCAACCATTGAGATCTGCTTGAAGTTAAAATAAATCTGTTCATTTTCTGACTACCACTCAGTACAGTTCATTGAACTGTCACAGTGAAAAACAAGTAGAGTTCCTGGAGCAATGCATTACATTTGCATCTTAGATTACTTTGAACATATTCATTTTAGCTCATTCTTTGAAGCAATTTTCCACCAGATCAGCAGTATTCCAGAAGGCAAGTCATACCTTTCTGGCTTTTTCAGCTTGTGTTTATAAAGCAGGTTTTCAATCAGATCATGAACCATTTCAGAAGGTAGACTTTACCATAAAGTTTCATCCTAGGTTTTATTAACAGCTGTGATATAGCATAATGATACAATAAAAATTATTTATAACTGGAAGCATCCTGTTACCAATAGCTTCCCCCACTTATGTGTGAGATGAGTTAAGAAAAGACATTATTCAATTTATTGCTTTTTCAGTGGCTTCCCTAGGTTATTGACACTCATCCTTGTGTTCTCTGAAGAACAGTGGTTCCATGTTAGGTTTCTGTGTTTTCACTGATGGAAAGTAATTTAAAGAATAACACCTGCAATGGGACAACGTGGGTTTTTCATGGACATTAACTAGTAACATATGCTTATTTGAAAAAAAGGAAATAATGCCAAGTGCCCTACATACCCCCTGTAATGACTTTGTCTTTAAGTCCTGAAAACACTCTGAGTTTTGAGGGGATTATTGTTTCTTTTTCTGCACTAGAAAGATACAGGAATATACCATCAAGACAAAATATATTGCAATAACTATGTATGTTAGTGACTATATTTTCATAGTCAATGATGCATTCCTGATTTATTCCCTTTCTGCGATGAAGAGTCACTTCCTTTGGAAATTGGTGGCTACAGATGTACAAAACTTCTTAATAAAACATAAAATTCAGGAGAAACTGATGAATTTTCAGTTTCTAGGACCGAAGTAAAATCTATGTCTTATTCAGTGTAAAATATTTTGAAAGTGAAGGACTTGTCTTAATTTCAGCTGGTTTAGGTCTATATCCTAGATTGTTCAAGGTAAAAATTACAAATTCAGTCTTTCCCATCATGTTGTTTTTGAAAGACAAAAAATGTTGGAGTCCCTAAGATACTGAATTAATCTAATGGCTCATACTTCCAGGGATAATTAGTACTGACCAATATTGGTAAATAAGAGAAAGAGGGGACAAGAAAATAGTGGAAAAAAATCTGAGTCTGAAGTTTAGACTTTAATAATAAAAAAAGTAATGCAGAAGATCGGACTATACTTCAAACCCTTTGACAACACAAAATTGGACTGATTTGGAAAGAATTAATGCACAGGAAGAGGTGGGCTGTGCCACTGTGCCAGCTACATGCCAGTCTCTTCCTGCTATTGCCTCCTGGCATCACAGCAATTGTCCACAAATATCATAAGCCTCCACAACCCCAATATTTAGAAATAAGATGAAAGGAAACCAAAGGATTATGACACCTATAATTCCCTTGGTTAAATCCTCAATGTTATCCTGGACATTGCCATCGGAATTTCTTCTTCATTCTTTTTTTTTTCATATTTCTAACTTACATCCATTCTAGTTTCTTTTTTTTTTTCCCTTCTCCATTCAGTTGTTCCTTTCCTATCTCTGTTTCCTGCTTTCTGTTTGAAAACAGTCTGACTTTGCCAGCCGAGACAAATTTTTTGCAGTACTGTTGTGAGCCTGTGACCAAAGAAGAAGTTGAAAGCAATGCCTTAAATGCTGTGACACTGACAGAAGTTTGCCAGATCTTGGAGTTTCTGATAAAACCACATCCTATGCCTGTTCCTTTTTTCTAGCAGCATCCACATAAGTCAGAATCAGTAATCAAAGCTGAAGCTGTTTCTCCTTCCCCCCCCCCCCCAACCCGTTCTCTTTTTTTCCCT
>VXBO01014794.1:63605-81876 GCA_013400135.1 Rhinoptilus africanus
ACTGGTTTACTCTTTTGTCCTTGGTTTGTTTGTGGTTGTTTTTGGTGGGGTTTTTTTTCTGTTTTCAGGAAATAGGATTGAATTCCAACAAGAAAAACTGCCCTGCTCAACAAATTTCTCTTTCTTTCCAATAAAGGATAGTACTTACTGACATTAATACCATCTATAAGACTGTCAAACAGAGTAAAGATTTTTTATAAAAATGCATCAGTGAATGCAAAAAAGAATGGAGCAAAATCTCTGCTTAATTCTTTAAATTTCAGCATAAATGGATTTAACCAATTGTTGTTGTATTCCTTAAAAGTAGTTTAAATATTCTTCTGATCACTGTTTTTTATGAGGTGAAGGAGGCTGAGGTCTCTGTATAAAAAACATCGGAGTTAACTGCTCAGTGTTGCACAGAGACATTACCGTATTAAGTACCTTGTCTTTCTCAGGCTACTTATTCCATGAGATTTCGTATGTTACAGTCTCAATTTACAGTCTCTAGATTTTTTGATGTGAAATTCATATGAAGACACGAGAACTGAAATAGCAGAGAGGGCTCCTTTGAACCTCTCTAAACAAAGACAATTGGCTTCCATTTTTCTGTACTAACATTTTACCGAGACTGTGAAAAAAACCTGAAATGAAATTAAATCATTTTTACATATGATTTTAAAGCTAGCTGGGTATAAATTCAACTCAAGTCACCAAATGAAACAATAACAGAATGAAACTGGAATGCTGGACTTTATTTTTGGCACTGTTCTTTTATAATGTAGTCAGGACGAGGTTCAGTTTGCTATGAAAGACAAGACAAGACTTCAATGCATCTGTTGAATGTGCATTGTAAACATACATTATTATGAAGTGCACTCCAGTGTATAGGTATAAATTCAATAAAACCCACAAAAAATAATAATAAATTCTATGTCAGAAACGATTCTCCATACAGATTCCTTTTTCCCAGGACTATTTCAAGTAATGATTTTCATATCAAAGAATGTTTCCAAATATTTTTTTAGACATTAGATAGCATTGGACACTAAAAATTAATTTGAAACAATATCTGAGTTTCTATCTCAGGATATGAGGAAGTTAATGGAATAGATTTTCAAATATGATATAAATTTGTTACTGAAATCCAGAGTTTCACTGAAATTCAGTGAAGAAAAATCCAAAGATGACTCGTAGAGAACTTTTTCTGAACAGGTTTTCTGGCACAAGTTCTAGCATCCTGAAGGATATTAAACCTGAATTTTTTTCAGGCATTAAATGGAGTTAGAACAGAAAAATATTCAATCTAAATTCCTTACTCATGCCTTTTGGGCAAAAATCAAAGATGTGTCATGAAAGAAGGTAATTAGCCAGAATGATATTTTATTAAGTAACTGGATAAGCTACTTCCAGTCCCTACCTGGGCATTGTATTTGAGCACACTGGCTGGCATGGAGCAAAACTTTCTCATGGGATTTTTCTAATGCTTTACCTATATCACTTGTCACTGCTTGTACCTGTGGCCTGTTCCTCTCTATTGTATGAGTCTATTCAGACTGATAAAAAAACTAAAAGTGGCTTCTAAATGACCAAACAAGAAACAAATTTAACTTCTCTATATATTCAAACTACAGATAAACAATTATTTGAATCAGGTATTGAAAAATAAAATTTACATTTATTAACAAAAGTTAGAAAAAAGGGTTGAAAATGTTGACATGAGAAGGAAAACATGAGCACTGTCAGAAGCAACCATCTCACAACCTGCAGTCTGTGTGGTCACAGAACAAGGCTGCTCTTCTGAAGGAAAACTTGACAGAAAAGCCTGCCTCAGATAAGGATGTTGGCGCAGATAACAGCTAGCACAGAACTATTACTTATTTTCTCTTTTGTCTTTGACTGTAAAAATGCCACTAGGATTATGCAGAGAATCTAACCTAGATGAATGAATTTGTTCTGTCCCGCATAGTTTTTTCTGTTATTAGTCCCATGGTATTGCCAGCCAATCTGCTACAACAGTTAACTTATTTCAAGACAGACGGGCAAAGATTTACCGTATATGGCGTTTCCTTGCCTACATGGCAATTTTTATTTCAGGGTTAAATGAATATAGCATTCTGTATCAACTAGAAAAAATCTCAGAATTATAAATTAATGGCTATACTCCTTACATAAAATACTGAAGCAACCACATGAATATGAAAATTGAATTTCTCAGAAGCTTAGAATAGGAAACAAAATATAAATATCTTGCATATATAATGACATGGAAGTCATGTAAATTACTAGCCTGGATTTATTAGCTAATAATAGGACTTAAAGTAGGACTTTGTAAATTTTTTAATAGGGCTTTCATGCCTAGTTTAACTTCTTTTTGTAACAGAAGTTGAATAAGTTCCATGTATTTTTGGCACTGTTCTTTTATAATGTTCTTCCATAAAAGAATAGTTTTTATAGATATATATGCTTTAGTTCCCCATGTAATCCTCACACTCTTCCTTATTCTCAAATAAAGGTTCTAATCTGTTGTTCTGGGGACAATTATTGTGCTGGCAGTGAAACTTTCTGGTGACGACAATAAGTGGACTGATTAAGAAAATCTCTGAAAAAGTTATATTTTTAGCAAATGATTTTCACATGGTGCATCACATTTGATTTCAATCTCTGGTGGTTTAAGAATAAAAGATATTTAATAAATTTGATTATATGTTTATTAGCAAGTCCCTAATACATTTAAACTATCAGTGACTTGTCCTCTATGAACTCTAGTGGGGATATTATTATTGTAATTGTGATTTGTATCATAGTAGTACTTTTGTTCCTATAACTACATACTCTAACAATATACATAGCAAAACGTAAATCATATTCTATTATGCTGGGTAGATAAAATACATAACAAAAAGAAGGTTATCATCTAATCAAAGCCACACAGAAGATACACAGGAAAAGAATCCTTTTCCCAGAGCCAGGGTACTATAGGCAAAGAAAGTTCTCTGGTGCACAAGGCAGGGTAAGTTTCATGCCTGTACAAATGTCAGTTGTGGATATAGAAAGGATTATTTCATCAGACCATGGAGCGTAACTTAGCTACAGCTTGACAACTATTCCCTCAAAGTTTTGAGTAAGAGTTTACATTCTAGAACAAAAAGAAAATCCCAAATACTTCTCTTATTTCACTTTTAAAACAAAGGAAACAAAACACTCAAAGAGAAACACTTGGAATTGATAACAGAGCAATGTCAGAATCAAAGCAGGCAGTAGTCTTGCATCTTTTACCTTTCAGGTATTCCATGGGGATAAGTATTTGTTGAAATGTAGAAGCTGTGGTTAGAATTCAGAAATGCTCCTTAGATGTATAGGTGAGAGGCCAATCCTTGGTACAAATTTGAATATCATCAAAGAACTTCAGAATCGAGCAGCTCACTCCAGCACAAGGGAAGGAACAGAGCAGAAATTTTATCCTTAGCTCCCTTTTGCCATTTATGCTTTCTTTGCACATATTGGATAAGTGTTGTGAAAGTCAGTTTAGCAACCAAATATATCTGAAGGAATCGACAGATGAATCAGGCTGGATCAAAAAGGCAACTCCTTTGGAAATTCTTAGAATAAAAGACTATAGGGATGATGATTTGATTTTCCTTATTTTTCTCAAAGCTTCCTTATTGTCCTGTGGGAAGCTTTAAAAGGGAAAACATACTCTCCAAGTGACTATATGGACAGACTGTAGCCATACAGAAAGAATTTGTGGATCCTGCTCTATATCATGTCAAAGTTACCGCTGCCATTTATGATCTCACCACCTATATCTAGTCTGCCCTCATCCACTCCTTGAATACTTATTCTTAAATTAGCAATGTATTTCATAAAAACTTTATGAGGACATAGGGAATAAGATTCAGCACAAAGGAAAAACATCTTACAGATTTCTCCTCAGATCACTGAGAGTATTTTCTGTGAGGATTGCACCGGATAATCTTCACTCAAGGTGCTACAGATGATCACTTCTAAACAACACAAGGAAGATAAATGCAATATCATTTCCTCACCTTCAGAGAGCTTTACAGGAGACCAGTATGTTATATCTCATTGTGATTGCTGTCCAAAGATGATGCAAGTAACTGCACTGTCCACCTGCATCACAGGCAGTACAAAGAATAAAGTTGTTCCTGCTGAGGGTGTCATGCAAGTTCTCTTGTTTTGAGCATCTTGTGCCATGGCCAACACAGTTTGAGAGAGTTCCCCATGCCAAAGTAGGTTTAAGAAGGGTTTCTCAAGGTTACAAACATCCCAGGGTCACACTGGGGGTAAATTCAGCTCAATACAACTGGAATTACTTATGGATTATCAAAGCTCAGTCCATATATAATAACAACAGAGATTTAAAAATATGCCAAAATCACACATCAGGAAGACATGTGTAGAGGCATATCAACATGAGAGCTTTAGACCAGAAAATCTTAGGGAAAGGATGTAGGAAAGCTCCCTAGAAGCATTTTATCATCTATAATGCTAAATTTGCAATATGCAGCATGTGTTAAAGGGGACATTTTAGTTTCCATGTTTAATTGAATAAAAGTGAATATAGTAATTTAGCACCTGTGGAAGAAAATCCTACATAATTTAAATGATTTCTTATGGCTGTATGTGATGCTTACATTAGTTAAGCACTGAAAGCTAGGACAAGACAGGAACAGAAACGCTCAGACAATAGCACAGTAAGGCAAGGATTTGTGATAGGTGATTGAAATATGTAGTGCTATAGAACAGAATCATAGAATCACAGAATAGTTTGGGTTGGGAGGGACTTTTAAAGGTCATCTAGTTTAACCTCACCTGCAATGAGCAGGGACCTCTTCAATTAGATCATGTTGCTCAGAACCCTGTCCAACATGACCTTGAATATTTCCAGGGATGGGGCATTTACCATCTCTCCGGGTAACCTATGCCAGTGTTTTACCATCCTCACTGCAAAAAATTTTGTCTTTATATCTCTTGTAAATCTTCCTTATTTTATATTAAAGCCATTTTTTCTTGTCCTATTGAAACAGGGCCTGCTGAAATTTTGTCACCATCTTTTCTGTAGGCCCCCTTTAGGTACTGGAAGGCTGCTATAAGGTCTCCTCAGAGCCTTCTCTTTTACAGGCTGAATAACCTCAACTCCTTCAGCCTGTCCTCATAGGAGAGGTGCTCCATCCCTCTGGACCCATGCTAACAGATCCATGTCTTTCCTGAGCTGAGGACTACAAATCTGGACACAGTGCTCCAGGCGGAGTCTCATGAGGGCACAGTAGAGGAGCAGAATCACCTACTTTGACCTGCTGGTCACACTTCTTTTGATGCAACACAGGATATGGTTGGCTTTTTGGGTTGTGAGAGCACATTGTCGGTTCAAGCCCAGCTTTTGATCAACCAGTACCCCCAAGGCCATCTCCTCATGGCTGCTCTCTATCTCAATTTAACAGGAAACTCATACTGGTTTCCAGTGGAGTAAGTATTCCTGTTGCTATAAAAAAACCACAGATAATTCCTACAGATCTTTCATGTGGAATATTTGTAATATGTTCTCAGATTTTCAAATATAATACCTTACACTTCAGAGATTACCTAGATTCACCTATTTTTCTTCTGAAACATCTAAATTTAGATTGATATAGTTTGTTTTCGTAAAAAAAAAAAGGCAATAGAACTTTTTATTAGGAAAAATTAAACATCATTGTCAGGATTTAACTTTTTATTTGCCTTTGTTTTCTATAAATATGACTAAAGTTCTCCCTCTGTCCCTGGCACAACTCCTGAGCTTCTACATACAGGGGGAATCTCTTCTATAGGATCTTATTCTCCATTGGAATGTTAAACTGAAAATACCCACTCTACCTTATGCTGCCCAGCTAGCAATGATGATAGGGAATTTTTATTCATCTAAGAACATTTCCTTTCCAAATTTAAATGTGTTGGTTCAACTCATTCTAAAATGAAGAGATAAGATATTCAGAATTGGATTTAGCTCCCAAAACCATTCAAAAAACAAGTGTCAAGAGATAAATGTCACATCTAGGATTTTGACTTTTGCCCACCTCCTATTCCTCAAACATTTGGTTAGAAGAAATAGAATTCAGATTTTCATAATCCTTCAGGGACATCTCAGGCTTATGGAAAGGGCAATATATTTTAAGCCACTTACAAGTGTGTTGACAGTGAAATCAGATTGTACTAAGAAAGGTGCCTGCTTTGAAAATTCACGCTTTCAAGAAGCTGTTTAAACACATTCATTTCAATTTCTTTCTTTAGATATACGGCATTCTCCTAATTCTCTTTATACATTTTAAGAAAATCTCTATTGAATGATAGTTTTGGACAGTCTTGTCTTGGTATTCGCTCTCCAGCAGCTTGTAAATTTGATATACAGCAGAGGAAGATGATCATTTTTCACTCTCTGTAGAATAATAACTTCCAGTACTCTTCCCATGGATTTGTTATATCCTAACAGAACAGTATAAGTAATTGAACCTATATTGTTTGGGGTTTTTATTTTCTCTTTTTTCTCTCCCAACTGCAAGATAGTTTGTGATTACAAAATGATATACAAACTCTTTTCTTTCTCAAGAATCCTTTTTTTCATTTTCTCCTCATAAATGTAGCATGCCTGCTTGGACAGATTTATAATATAACAATCTGCAAGAACAGATCTATAATATAACAGAATCTGCATTTTTGTTTTAAGCCCACCTCATTGTGGTAATAAATGACTGATAATGAATAGCAATCACCTTCTCTATGACAGGGAGTACAAATACTAAACCACTTTATATCCACCTATATGATATACATCATATATTTACAAATGCTGGT
Organism: Rhinoptilus africanus; assembly: GCA_013400135.1. Lineage (NCBI taxonomy): Eukaryota > Metazoa > Chordata > Aves > Charadriiformes > Glareolidae > Rhinoptilus > Rhinoptilus africanus. Next base: position 70,437 of record VXBO01014794.1, read on the forward strand.
ATCAGTGAAAGATGTGCTTTCAAGTGGTTTTTCCTTATGTGGTTTTATGCACAACACAGTCAAAACCACTTTTTATTTCTTTCTTTCCTTTTTTTTTAATATGAGGTTTTTATTGATCTAAATTTTTAGATGATGCTTAATACCATATCTTCAGCTTCCTTCCATAAAATGGTTCATCTCATAGAATCATAGAATNTTCTGCTGGACTGCTGGACTTCTGCTGGAGTTCTGATCTCAGATATATTTCTATGTAAACAATGCATACAGCTGCACTGTGCCGGGAAAGGAAAGAAGGGAAAGGTACTTCAGCAATTAGAAATTTCCTTTCTCAACCTCTAGTAAATTCCAAATGGAAGCACATGTGATTATTTTCTCCATGTTCTAAACCAGGAGACTGACAAGCCAGTGGAATTTACCTGGGAGAGGATCACTCTGTTCTCACCTTGTTCCTTCTGATGTCTCCCCAAGCCCTTGTTGGTGTTCATGAATGAAAACTGCATGCTGTGGAAGACAGAATGTATGTTTTGGCTCAGTAGAAGCTCATCCTGTATCAATATTTTCAGATTGGATCCAGATTTAGTTCCTAAATATTTGTATTCATAAGTGTGAAGAATATCAATATTGATACTACTTTGTATACTTCTTCGTATACTTCTTCCAGTTATGTAAATGAAATATAGCAGTAAGTTATATTAAAACTGTTTTACACTGATTCTATCCCTCGCTTATTCATGGACAAATGCTTCAGAAATGTATGATAATTAAGTCTTAAATGTATCTACAAGGTAGTTAAGTATGAGTTTCATACTTGGGATTCAAAATACCATGAGAAATATAAATTTCCATCCCATCTAATGTACAGTAGGTGACCCATTAAAAAAGCTCTGCTACCAAGCTTCAATAATGCTTTCTAAAAAAAACCCAACAAAACCACAAAAGATTTTATCACCTATTTCACGATATCTGTTTGTCGAAACAGCTGTGATTTTTAGTCCATTTTAATTTACATTATCCATATAAAACATGAGTTCATAGAGTTTTGTAATAATGATAATTTCCCTGAGCAAACTATAACCCATTGCATGAGGAAGCATTAATAGGGCCTGACTTCCCAACCATGGGAACCCCTTCTCAGTCCCACCTCACCTGAACCATTAGGACTTCTCTCTCTGCAGCCTAACTAGTAACTTCAAATTTGAAGATGTTATTTATACAGTGTTTCTCCTGCACCGATATTATGCCTGCACTCCCTTTGAAGCATAGGGATTCAGAGATGATGTGTCCAAGATAATTACAACAAACAAAGAAAAGATTTTTTTTAAAAAAAACAATGTTGAGGGAAAGTAGTGACAGCGATCAGGTAAATAAAAAAACCCTCAGAGTATCCTATTTTTTTTTTCCAATGTTTTTGTGTTTATGGGTTGTTTTTTTCACTCACATCATTGTGAGCTTTTTTTTTTCTCAAAAAGTACATTATATTTCATTTCCCATAACTGTAATAAAAACGCGTTTCAGTTTGCCCCTCAGATATTCTGAGTGCACATACATTAAATACCTGTTCATGTAATGTTTCACTATTTTACATTTCCTTGCCAAGTGATTATTTGATTTATAACTTTATCAGTGCATCTATTCCTTGAACTGTAAAAGTCATTGTACCATTCCTTTAATTATCATCTCAAGAATCAGCAGTACATTATTTGCAGCATTATTAGCTTCATCAAATGCTTGCTTTGTGATGAAGGACAAAAAAACACATCCAGGAAACAAGAGATGATCTAATATGGCTGTGACCTCTAACACTAAACACCTGAGATGAACTAATGGGAAAATAAAAAGAAAAAAAAAAGTCATCGACTGCAGTCTTAGGTGATCAGGTTTTATCAGGTTTTACACCATTTATAAGTACATCCACCGAAGTCATCCTGAAATCAGTGAGCTTGGTGTGAAAGATCTGCCAGAAAATGTTCAAGCTTTCTTTTGTGTTTGCAGGTGTTTCTGGAGCCTCAATAACAATCACTGTGAAAGTCTCATAATCTAGCATAAGTAGCAACAAATGTGGGCACATTTTCTTCACTGTTACTATAACACCTTCTTTTCATACCACTTTCACACTTATAAGGACATACAGCTGACAACTGAGCTTTGGAAACCATCTTCTAATCTAGAGAAAAAAAAAATCTACAGTATAATCTATGTAAACTGGGGGTTTAATATGGTTTAGCTACACCAAAGATAAGGGATGTATGCAAGGGGGTACTTATGACATTATTTTTTTGTTGTATCTATATGGTGTTCTTTTTTCCCATGTGGTGTTTAGAATTTTCGTCCCATTGACAGAAAGCAACAGCATGCCCTAGCTGTGGTTACTCGAATCTGAATCCAGTTTACTTTATATCTTGGATTTGTGCCTATAATTGACATAGTAATTAAAGTTTCCTGCCAAAAAGGTGCTGAAAGCAACTTTTGGGCCAGACAAAACAGGTTTAATTACAAAATAAGCATCGAGCTTGTGTTTCTGTATCACAGGTAAGCTGTTCCTTGAAACTGTGTGAACACAGAAACTGGTACAAGTTTTGACACAAAAAGCTAGTCATAATAGGAAAAAAATACAACTATCAAGAACTGCACTGTTTTCAGCTTGGTTAACAGTGGGGAAAATTTTGATCCCTACTCTTTTTTTCTGCAGTTGAGAGTCACCTTTACTCTTAGGTTTTATTTTCTGGACACAAGTTAGCAGTGGTCTAAAACAGCTACAGCGCCCCTGGAATGGCTTTAGTCTGGTCTCAGCTGAAAGAGAAGAGATGTTGAAAAATTGTGGCTCTTCTGGCCCTCAGAGGAAGGGGCAATTGTGGGTTTTAATGGTTTAATATTTCCAGAAGGTGCCACTGCATAAGGACATCTTTTCCTGAGTTCCATGTAGTGTGCAATATTAAACTGTAAATTCTGCAAAAACCCTCAAACCCTACAGCAATCATCTTTTACCACTGTTTATGGATAATGTTGAAAGCAATTGCATTCCCAGAGATAGCAACAGTTTCCAAGTTCTGTGAAAATACAAGCAGGAAAACAACACTGAAGACAGTCCCTGAAGATTTCAAGATAGGATTGACGAGGACTTTATAGACAAGAATACTGTGACTAAAGCAGATTAAAGATACTACTCTGTTTCAGGTTTGGGTCAAAAAAAGGCAGGTTCCAGTGCTGTGAAACACTGTAAGTTATTATTCTAACACTGTATGCTCTCTAAAACTGTAAACCAACTTTTTTTGTCATTCCATAAGATAGTAGTTTGTTTTACCTCTCCAGTACTAGTAGACAGACACCTTCTATGAATATCTGAGTCTGCACAGAGCGTTTATTTCAGGCCTGCTAAGAGTCTGTCCTGGGTCCTACCATTCGTATTTCCTTCTCTCAGCCTTGCTCCCCACTTGACACTTGCTAAGGCAAATGTAGCACCCACTGCCTTTGTTCTTTTTTATCCCTGGAGAGCCTTCCAGTAACTAATCTCAGCTTCTGTTTCACTATTACTTTCCTGAGTGTACCTTTCCCATATCCTTCAGTATCTTTCTTATACAAACAATCAACTCTATTTCTTGGTTATACTACTTCCTGGATGCTCAGGTTTAAAGCTGAGCCTGTTAGTCTTGACAAGACATCATTAATTGGAAACATGATGTAAACCTGTGAGCCTTCCTCATAAAAGGAAATAAAATCTCAACAAACAGACAGTTGATATTTTCCTAATCAATTATCAGAGACATCTCCAGTCCCAATTACATGGAAAAGTGTAGTGATTTCAGACATTGCTGAAAGATAACTGTGTGGCAAATGTTATCTTTTAAAGGCTGTCACTCTGACTTATTTTCTTTCCGGTTTGTAGAGAGCAAACAGAAGAAAGTTGTGGTGTACAGCGTCCAAATAAGCAATTGTTATCCACTGCCTAAAACAAAAATTGAGGAGTCAGTTGCAAGTGCCTCCAGCCCATCCAGGACCAAGAAAACCAACAGTTTCATGCTCTTTCAAAGAACTATGCTCATGTGGAGGGTTACCTGGCTTACATTGAGACATCTTTACAGTCCAAAAACTTTTAACAACCAGCTTATTTGTGGCTCTCCCATATTTCCTCCTTCACTGAAACAGGAGGTTTCCTGGCAGGTGGGGTTCATACTGTGATTCTTTGGAGCTGCTCAGGAGCCCTGTGTCCATGAGCAGGGTTTCCTGCAGCTCAAAGCACTGTCTGCCCACAGTTCTAGCAGAATGTGAAATCCAATTAATTACACTCTGCAACTCGTATTGCAGCAGCACTTAGAGAGCGGCTGCTCTGGTGTGAGGAAGAACAGTTTGTGTCCTAAATAAGACTATTTATGGATTTCATAGTTTCTCAGGGTCTACAAGACAAGCATGTCTCCTATCTCTGATTTGCTCCACAAATGGCAATGTTTGACATTTACATCTTTCTCTCCAAATTAGATACTCTTTTTTGAGGCTGTTACCTCAAAAAGGTAAGAATTATTGTTAAGTTTTATCCACCTTAAAACTACATATGGCAGTAACTAAGCATTCAATATGGGTAGCGCACAGAGCTCTGAGAATCACTTACTATAATGAGAGCCCAGGCTTTCCTTGCTCCAAATGTGTTGGGTTTTCAGAGAGGAATGGAAAGCTCCTTTGTTTTGCTGACACTCAGACTGTATCTGTTATTGATTTTTCTCCACTGCTGATAACACAAATGCTCCTCCTGCTTCATCTGCTTCTTTGTTTCCAAGGGACCCTGCAAATCACATGGGTGATGTGTTCCAACTGAGATTAGATCACTTGCTTGCTCATTTGTTCTCACTTTTGGCTTCTAAGTTATTTTTGCAATTTACACATTCAGCAGCTAATGTGCTTACCTCAGACAGCCAGACACATTGCAATTTCTCTCTTGCTCCAATGTCACAGCCCTGTAAGCTAGTGGTAATTTCATCACCTTTTCCATTTTTCTTCCATAAATATGACAAAGAAACTCTACATAACTGACTAGTATATTTTTTTGTGAAATACTACTTTGGTAACTAAACCCCACAATGTTAACATATATAAAAATTGATTATAAAAATCATAGTATTATTTTCCATTCTCTTTCGCTTCTCTTAAACTAGCATTCTCTGAGCACTCTTCAAATGCAGCTTAATGTAATAATGCCACAGTGGGATCCAAATTGCAAACCACTTAGCTTGGTTGTACTGCCTTCGATAGGCCCATTGTTGTTTTTATCAAGAGTATATCCACGTCTGAAGTTTACACAATAAGCCAGAAGCCATGCAGGTGGCTGGCATCTCAAAGCTGCCAAACATTTACATGTTCTTTTTTACTACTGAGTTTTCTAGGAAGAACTGGTCAAGACTTACCTCTCCTGCAGAACGAACAGCCACCTATTGTTAATGAAAGTATAGGACAACAGACAAAAACAAGACTCTGGAAAGAGCACCTCCAGTTTAGTTCCCCTCTGCAGTACATTGAAGACTGCGGTTTCTCACAGTGGTTGTGATGATCCCAGAAGAATGATGCCACATGTCTGTAGCTGGGGCTCATCTCTGCCCAGTCCTCCTCTTCCTAGCCATGCCAACAAAGTGCTTTCGGTTGTGACAAGGAATCAAAGGAGCTGCAATGGAATCATAGTTTAAGAAGTCTATTGTGCAAAGAGACTTTTCTGTTTAATGTTTAAACTTCTAATTCCAATTAAGCTTGCCATAATAGGACTTTAAATCTGGCCTGGTGCTTCTTCATCAGAATTATCTCTGCTGCTATTTGCAGCAGATATTGTATAATATTGTCCCTTATTTATGCCCAAATCCTCACTGGAACTGACAGATGATCCAAACTGCTGGCATGGACCAGGCAAATGATGCCAAATGTACCTTATGGCTTCATACTTGCCCTTCCCCAAAATTTTGACATGGAGTAGCAAATGACAATTGCTTTCTATCGAAAAAGACTCTTAGAAGTCATATGAGTAAATTTAAGGTGTCAATGGACCACAGTGAATGAGAGGGTGGCCTCATGGTGCACGTTTCTCTGACACCAGAAGAGATAATACAGTGATTAATTCTATCACAAAGAAAAGACTTGCAAAACTTGGCTTATAGCCTCTGCTGCCAAGGTAATTGAAGGAAATGGAAAGGAGAGAAAAGTATGTCTTACTGTTCATATCTGAGACTTCCTAAAAGAAAGAAAATAATCTTGATCAGAACCATGGCAGAGAAACAGTCTAATGAAATGTCCCATTATTCATATATACAATTACTCAGTGAAATCAGGGCGAAATAATTATTTTTTTTGAAAACACTTCCAATACTGTGATCTAAAACAGTCTAATTTCTGCCACGAGACAGGTTCTGAAAGTTTCACAGAAGGAATGTATAAGATATTAGAAAAAAATATTTTGTTTTTCAGTTACGTTTCTTTTAACTCTGCAAGCTACCTAGAAAGATCAAAATAATGTAGTTCTGTATACTTTTAGTCTTTGTTAAGGTCACAGTTAGCCAGCCAACAGAGAAAGAACTTGTGTCTCTCCAGTATCCTGAGTTTATATTGCTTTTTACCAGGGTGACTCCAGAGCTTTCAGAAGAATGAGCCTTGATTCATAGCAACGTAACTGAGAAAAGACTCACTGATAGGATGAAAAGGTGGATGGGTTCTAGATATATAACAATTTCAGAAGGTGGCTGTTTAGAAATACATCGACTGAAATTTATTTTCACAAAACCAGGAAAGTTGACTAGGGATTAAAATGGTAGTGTCAATCTATGTAATTTCTAAGACATAAGAAGGTCAGGATTCAATACAATGCTCGTTTTGGCTAAGAAAAAGCTCTTCTGAGAGAAAAGACCCCCAGGATTAAACTGAAGCATAGCAGAGTGTGTTGGATGGTGGCAGTGCTTCAAGGCACACATTTTAACTTTCCATTCATTATCTGCCAAATTCTGCATGGTCCAGGCCCCACAGCTATTCCACCCCACTGCACCCACAGTCCCTTGTAAACCAGGGAGCCATCCCAGTTCTTACCCATACTCCTTCTGTTTTCTTGTGTTTAATCTAATAATAGTATTTTATTTTTGTTTCTTTGTAATCTGTTGCTGAGGAAAGTTTTTCATCCTCAGTTTAAGTAATTTCTGCAGTCTGCATTGTTATTATTATTTTTATAAATAATATTTTGACCTCCACTTTTCTGTACGATCTTATCAAGCCTGAATGCATGGAGTTAAATCAAAGGCTTTTAAAAAAGGAAACACTAGAAGATAAAACAATGACAAGAGGTAATGTACTTTTGTATGGATCACCCAGGATCCTTGGGACACAAAGGGAAGCTTTTAAGTGGAAAATAAACCAGGCTTTGCTCTCACTAGGATATTGGATTTTATTCTTTCCAAACAGGTCTTGGCTCAAAGGGTATACTAAGTATTTAGAGATGCCAGTTTAAGTAGGAAGGAAGGAAACTGGGGCAGATGACTGGATGTGGAAAAGTTACAAATGAACTACAGTAAGTGGTGTGTATTTCCAGTATCAGAGACGTAGACACCTACATTGAAACTTCCAAGAAATATTATGGCATTAAGGACGTGAAAATGGGCATTTTCCTGATTTTACTTTTTCTTTTTTGTAAGTGAAAGGACAAATGACTCATGCAGTTATGTTTTGTTCACTTTTGGGTGGTGAGGGATAGGAAAAAGAGTGTAACTGACAGTGATGAATTTCGTGATCCTGCATGTTGCGGATGCTGTGCAATATCACAAAAATACTACAAGCAATATTAATTTTGTTTAAGCACCAGTATCTAGTTGAGTTTCCTATACTGTAATGTACAATAATGTAGTTATCTGTATAAGACTTGTGGAATTCTAGAAGCTTGTGCAACCAAATGCCATTAGATAGCCATTTTAGTACTTCAGTTTTTCTGAACATTTTATAAACTCTGTTCTCTTTCAAGAGAATTATTTTCTGAGAAGCAAGAACTGTTTTTACCATTCCAGCTAAGTCCACATAGACCACCTTTTCTTGGCTTTTACTTTAACGTTCATCTGCAACCTGTGTTACTCTATTCAAAGTCAATAGATTGCTTTTAACAAGTTCTGCTAATGTGGAATTATGGCTATGAACATCTGCTGACACGTTGCTTGGTAGGTCCAGAGCTTTCCAGAGTTCAGTTTAACATGAATACGTGGCTTTATTGCCATCAGTATGGCCTAGGTAACAACAAAATCTTCCAAAGGACTGACCTTCTTCTCCCACCTTGTGCTGACACACTCTACTCTGAGGTGTATTTCTATTCATTGATGTTCATAGTAATTTCATTCTGTGTTGTCATTTCTTCTGACTTTTCTTTGTAAAATCAAGCTATGGCTTAAACTTTTTCCAAATACCTCTGGTTATTCTTACTTTTTGATTTTCTTGTCTTCAGACATCTCACTTCTGTCACTATCAGTAGGTTGTATTTTGACTCTACATCATGTGACTTTGAATATACAGAGCCAAACACTCTTATGTGTGCACATTAGTTTTTGGTACTTACTTCCTTTTGTTTAGTAGGCTTCCAAATATTTTTTGCCAAATTTAGTGGCAAATTTTCCATTTTATTCCCTCTGAAGTGCAGTTAAATCTGGGTTGTCCAACATATCTTGCCCTGTACTGGATGCTCTCTAATCCCTGGAACAGACCATGGGAGCATTTTATGTTAGAGCATTGCTAGAATTTCTCTTTTGTATGTGGATTGTTGCACTGATCATTGTTTTCAGCTTCTGTTACCTATCAACACTGAATTTGATGTAAATTTCTTTTCAATGGTTTCAGAGTATTTCCTCAATGGTTGATATTTTAGTCGTTGTATGGTTTGCAATTGCTATGATTTTGGAGGAAGAGTGAGCGATAACTCTCAACAAGGCTGTCAAGAACATTCCATCTTCAGTAAGACATGTGCAGTAGGATTTAGTTGCTAAACTTTGGTGTCTACAATCATTTCAGACTTCATATGACAACCCACGAGGTATTTCAGAGGGGTGGAATGGCTCTCACAGGTCTGTGTCATAACTACCAAACCTGCATGAGTGTCTTAAGGTATTTCTGACAAGGACATTCCTAGTGGCACTAGTTACCTATGCCTGAACAAACAAATCCTACCCCAAATATAATAGGTGAAATCATGGGCTTGTAATTGTATGGTAACCTCAACTGCTGGTCATATGCCTTCATTTACACCAGGAATTATTTCCAGATTTTTTTATGTAGTCCCAGACACAGTGACTTGGGCTTGCAAAGGCCAGGTCACATGCATGGATGACTAAGAGCCAAAAGGTGATAAAGACAGGTGTGTAGTAGAGGAAGTTATTTCTGTTGTGATATTTTTGGTTTCCAGGTTGCACAGAGAAAGCAAAAAATTACTCCAAGTCCAACAATTCATTTGTTCTAACCTTTACAAGAAAAACAATGGACGGTTTTCTGTTGGTTTAACTGCCTATACTGAGTCATGGTAAGATCAGATGATGATTAATGCTGCTAAAGGACAGACTACAAGACAAAGGTCCAAGGATGGCAGCAGCGGTTCCAGTTCATATGGGTCTAAGCTGTTATGAAGCTACATCCAAGAGAAATGTTTAGAGTTAAGGATGGTCAGACTGTACAGTATAGCCATTTTTTCTGTTGTTTGGTTTGTTGTTTTTTAACAAGGATAGCATCCACATAGTAAGGCAAAAAAGGCAACTTTTCTGTTTGGCACAAAGGTAATGTGGAATGCATATAATTTGTATGTTTTGTTGACAGTTTAGTCTCTGTAGTTTCTCAGTTCTTTCAGAAACTGATATAACACTTCCTGAATATATGAGATACACTAGTCCTTGTATGATGGGGAAAAAGACTGTGAACAGATCAGGGCTACAGAGGTGGAAGAGCAGTTATACATTACAATAGTATGAAATCTGTCAGGAAAACAATTAAATTATTTTCATTCATCAGAGTGCTTTTGAGTATAAATAGAAAAAGAGTACGCTTACTTTATAATATTACATATGTACATGTACATTATGAAATGCATTGGCATTATCATGTTTGTAATGAATTTCAAGCAGTGAGGACTAAAAATTTCCATTGTCACATCAGTATAGGTATTATAACCATGTGTATATGCACACTGTAAGCAAATTTATGAAAACTTCTTAAACTCTTCGGTGTCTTGGTGATAAGTAGTATATATGCAATTATTCCACAGGAATAGTTATACCTATTAAACATTTGGTAAAACTTCTATTCCTGTTTCATTTAGTTATATGTAACTTAATAGGAGCACAAGCAATGCAATCCTTATAAGCACTAGTATACCAGAAAATAAAGCACAATAAGTAGATTTGGAAAGTCAGTATAATTCCATTATTTAATTAGATAAAAATAATGTAATGCCATTTCATTCCCTGGCAATATTTCTTATTTCACATTGAAGATCTCTTAATGTTTTATAATCTCTTAAAATTATAAATTTCTTAAATATTGTATTGCATTTTTCTTAATCTAATGGAAAGCGATTTTGAATTTGTAAGACAATATGTTGATAAAATACTTTACAATGATCATGTACTAATTACTTTTACAAAATTTAGCACGTGTAAACAGTCAGTTGACTGTTTATTGCTGCTTATTGCAGTTATCTCAGAAATCAATCCAACTGATGATGAATTTCAAGCTGATATACTTAGGTTGTTATCAAATTAGATTGTTTTATAATGAAGGTCTTGAAGGTTCTTGTTTGAGTTCATTGTCTGTTGCTGTCATAGATGCTGTACAGATGACAGGAAAAGAATAGTTAACGCTTTATAGGATTCTCTCTTTAGTCTATTGTGAAACACAGTAGTTGGATAAGAACTTTTAGAGAGGGATTTAGGAAGTCATGTGCACTTGTCAACGAATGCATGGATAAAATAGTAGCCATTAAATCGTTGCAGGCTACAGGCTGAAACCTGGGTCAAAGTAAATGAAGACTTAAACCAGTCTAAACTCTTGTCTCTGATTCTGCTTCTTTGACAAGCAGAGTAAAATTAAAGTGGAGCATCAAGTTCAGACACACAATCGTTGTGTTCAAACTAGAAAGATGAAGCTGCTTCCTTCTGCAGGGACTTCTTCCACTCCACTCCACTCATTGCAGGACCATTAGATACCACAGTAAATCACCACTACAACAATTCCTTTTCAGAGGAAGGAGAGGGAGAAGGTGCATCATTCAGTGCAATGCTTGAGGGTTATTGCAGGCATGTACCCTGCTTTTTTCTGGGCAGCTTCCTTTTGTATGTATGAAAATTTAAGCTTAAGATTTACCTCCATATTGGCAGCAGAGCAAAGTGTGCTTTGCAACAGATCTCTGCAGCAAGATAACAGACCTAGGGACAATTACGATTTTCAGGACTTTTTTTTTTTT
>VXBO01014794.1:82124-105127 GCA_013400135.1 Rhinoptilus africanus
ACTAGCAAAGGTGTTTTTTTTTTTTTTTTTTTTTTTTTTTTTTTTTTTTTTTTTTTTAATCTTTTCAACTTCTCAAAAGTACATGCCTCTGCAATGAAATTGTCTCAGTTGTGCTATTCATTTTCTTCAAAATAATCAAGTTCCAATGTTTTATCTGAGCATCATTTTTAATATAATGATAAGATTTAAAGGATGTTGTTTGATATAATTTGTCTTTTGTTAACAAATGTCTTTTGTTTTAATTTTTAAGGGCTATCTGTAAGGAAATGTGAATACTATCATGTTTTTTCTTGTTACGTGGACCTATGAATTCCCAGTCAATCATTAGGATTTTCCTCATTTTTAAAGGTATGGGTGACACTACTTGAATAGAAAAAAGATTATTGGCTTTTGCTTTTTTATTAAGCTATTGTATTCATATCTTGCAAAATGTATTAAAATGGAGGTAAAAAAGTGAAACCCCCCTGAAGAAGTAGCATGCTATTTTTGTCAAAACAGATCACACTTTTTCAAGCCTCTTGAGGCTTAGAAAAGCATATTGGGAATTAAAGTGAGAATAAAGAGAAGTCTTTCTAAACTAGTTTCAAATCATAGAATAAGTTAGAATAGAAAACAGTATCTCACCACGTATTTATCTTTCTTGTGAACCAACTCATTTTTTCTCTTTTAGGTGAACTTTTCGGTCTGCTTGGGAATTCATCCTCTCGCTCAGAATTTCTTCCATAATAAGCTTAAAAAATATTGTTTTCATAGCCTTTTTGAAAATCACATTCTCCTTTTTGTGCATTGTTTTACAACAGTCTAGTTCTTTATTGTGAATATAGGTATGTATACAGGAAAGAACACTATGTGTGGGATGATGGGATGTTAATTTCTCCTAGTTTCTTTGTGGTGTTTTACCAGAGATATATTAGAAAGAGGGTATGACTATGAGCCTGTCCTCTTACAAAGAAAAACTGTGTTCTGACTACCAGTAAATTGCTCTGAATCTGAATGTCACCTCTCTTTTTGTGGAAAGCGTGCTCCTACTCCTTCGAAATACTGCATTTTCAAACTTCTAGCAAAGAAGTTAAGTAAGTGAAGTTTTTATTCTCACCACCCTTTTGGAGTTTTGTATATGATGTCAATTGCATTCAATGATACTTTATTAGCATGATAAGATATACACAACCATTGCTGAAGTGTAAAAGAGACAGACTACTCAAGTATCTCTTACAGGGAGATAACATCTCCCCACATAGAGTTTCACATAGTGTCTGAGGTTTTATCTTCCATGTCTGTCTATCATAACTATCCATTACTGTTCCTGTGCTAGGTTTTGGAAAACGAAAAGCAAACCTGCTAAGTGTATATTAGATGTGCAGCCTATAAGGAGGCTTGATCAGAAAGACGATTCATCCAGCTCTAAAGCAAACACTGCAAAGTTTTGTTATACTGCATATCCAGTGTTAAATTTTTGAGGTAAAACACAGTATAGATAGATCATGAGCTGGTGTAGTGCAAAAAGGTCGGTAAAAGAAGCCTGTAAAAACTATAAAAGAAAGTTTTGAAATGAGGTATAACGGTTATCTTTTTTTAGGTAGCATTAGGTAGCATTTATATCAACTTACACAAGTATTTTTACAGTCTTTTATATTTTAACATTGGGTATCTAAAGGGTTATGGAAGGACATGGTAAATTGGGACATTTTTATGACCTATATATATACACACCTTTTTTTTGGGTTTTTTTGTTTGTTTGTTTTCAGGGGATTGATTTTCCTCCTGGCTTTAATGAAACTTCCATTTTTGCAGATGTAACTATTATAGACAATATTTACAATTCTTATGCAGGTTCTCAAGCTTAGTTCCAGATTGTGCCAATAAGTACAAGTTCAAAATCGGGTCCTCTGCTTGTCTGCTCTAAACCCCAAAATATAGTGATTGAAACTTACTGTCATAAATTTTATGTGATCTCTCTTAACAGACACAAAATATGATAACTTAAGTTTAATTTTTTTTCCCTATACTCTTTTAGTCAATGGACACTTCAAATGCTTAACAAAAAAGTAAAAAAGGAAGCTTTATATTTTCTTTCAGTCTAACAGTTCAGCTTTTTCTAGTTTTACTCCTTTAAAAGGAAAAAGAAAAATCCTTCTAACATTTACAGTTGAACTTTTTAGATCTGCTGCTTTCTTTTTCTGCGTCTCAGTTAGGTTGTTTGTTCTGACCGTGACAACTCTGTAAGAACATTACTGAAATATTACATCAATAATTCTTTTCCATTATGCCTAATGTTACAGAAACATCCTGCAGTTTTGCACTCTGAATATGGGAGGAATTCAGGTTTATTTACTTTAATGACTAGATAATGAGTCTGAGCTACACAGATCAAAGTGAACTGCTAAGAGAGGGGCTGTTATGAGCCAAAACTAATAACAGGCTCCAGTTCAAGAAGAGAGATCTATTCACTTTAGTGCAGTGAGAGAGAGGCTAAGTGTTGGGAAGAGAAAAAATGATGTGCCCCACCACTGTTGAAAATAATGTAGGCCACACACTACAACTTTACCTGTCCACCATTTGGCAGCCCTGTGGACTTTGCAAGAAATTACTTCCCTTCTTTATTAAAGCAGTTACAATCTCACACTGTTCACACTGGTTTTATGGACTTGGATCATCATTATGAGACTTAGATAGGCCCAAATTATCTCTCTGCATGTTGGTAGAGATTACTTTTCACTTATAGATGAAGAACCTCCTACTGGAACAGCTTTATGGTGCTAAAGCAGTCATACTGAAGACTTCAGACACTAATTTCCTCCTATTAATGGAAAAGAGACTGATGTAATATTAAATGAGATATCAGGGATCTTTCAAGGCAAATGTGTCCTTTTAAACAGCATGAAACCCGAGAACAGAATATTTCACACCAAAAGGTTATTTTTTCTCCAATTTTTTCACCTAGGTATTGTTAACCTTATTGTCCCAGAGCCATCTGTTACTGCATGGGACCACATATCACATTCAGATATTTGATCTGCCTCTCACTGAAGTCAAATAACATCACTGAATCAGGTAACTCTGTAAAAGGAATGTAAAATTTTTATAAATTATTCTCATCTTTTTGTCTTGATATTTCCAGTGGAAGTGAAAGGGGAGAAAATTAATAAAAAACTTTGCTTTCAGTTCACACCAGACTTTGCTGCTTATGCAGTTGAAGGTATTTTATGTTTGAGATTGCATACTACTAAGAACTTCCATTTGATAAGCTGCTCCATAAGTGACTGCAAACAAGGCTTGCGTTAGCGTTACTACAGCATTCCATGCCACCCATGCATCCAGTAGTAGAGTGAACATTTAAAGTCATTATATTAGTTTGTATTCCAAATTTATTTGGGGCAGGGGAAAGTTTATGTTGATGCATTTACAATGATATTTTTTTTCATGCTACATTTGACATGGAAAATTCCCATGCCAAATTCACAAGGTCATCACTTTTTCCTCTTTTCAACCATTTCTTTGGGTGTGCATTACATAATCCAGGGAATAATGAATAAATAAGTGGCACATTAATATACAGTTCTCCCGGAATCATTAAATTAATGTAGATTAAGGAATACACAACATAATTTGTGACTTGTAAAACATTTGTAAATGCAAAGAAATTTATAGGAGCAATATGAAAGGTATGTAGAAGGAAAAAGTTATGAAAATGCTTTTTGCATGCATATGATATTTGTTTTTCTACTTCTTCAAGCAGTGAGGTGGATCAAGAACTGGTTGAAAGGAAGAAGTCAGAGAGTCGTAGTCAATGGGGCAGAATCTAGTTGGAGGCCTGTGACTAGTGGAGTCCCTCAGGGGTCGGTACTGGGACCGGTGTTGTTCAACATCTTCATCAACGACCTGGATGAGGGTACAGAGTGTACCCTCAGCAAGTTTGCTGATGACCCCAAGCTGGGAGGAGCGGCTGACACCCCAGAAGGCTGTGCTGCCATTCAGAGAGACCTGGACAGGCTGGAGAGCTGGGCGGGGCGAAACCTGATGAGGTTCAACAAGGGCAAGTGTAGAGTTTTGCATTTGGGGAAGAAAACCACCATGTACCAGTACAGGTTGGGGGCTGACCTGCTGGAGAGCAGTGTAGGTGAAAGGGACCGGGGGGTCCTGGTAGACAGGAGGATGACCATGAGCCAGCAATGTGCCCTTGTGGCTAAGAAGGCCAANTAAAATTAATATGAAATTAAGTCTTAAGCTCAATGCAGCATCTTTTAAAGAAGATTGGTTTAAACATTCTTGTGTCTACTTGGCAGTAAACTGTAAGCAGGGTGAAATGTAAGAATTTCCTCTTCTCATGTATTATGGTTAACCAACTTTTGTAATCTTCTGAATGTTTTTACCCTAATTTTTATATAAGCTAAAAAAGGAAAACCCTCCCCTCCTTCTGCATTCTAATTTTACCCTCATTTGTAGTCTCCAATAAGATTCAGGTAAATCAATTATCAATATATCAAAATATAAAATACAGCCCAATAGAAATGTCAAAAAGTACTGTCCATTGGTATTTTACATGATGTATTTGGAAATTAAAATTCCATCACAGTCCCAATTCTCAGGATGAAAGTTGTAGTAAGAACAGGAAATGGCATAAAATCTATTCTGCATGGTACAGATTGTCGTGGAAAAAGGAAATTGTAAAAACTTAATTTTTGGTACTCTCTCAAGACAGCAATCTCACAGTCATTTCTGTATGAAATCAAATAAAGGGGCTCCTTAGCTTTTATTTGCAGCACTGATCTGCAACTGTCTCTTTTTCCAAGCAGTTTTAGGATAGGCACGTTTATTATTTAAGGAAAATCCACAAGGAACATTTTTATAGCACCAGAATAGAAATAATACCTTAACAATAAAGATCAAAGATTGATGCAATTGTGAGTACAAGTAATAGCTGCCTTGTGTGGCTGTTATCTCCTCGAGGGAATTCTTTAGAATGGCTTTCATTTTATAAAATGTGTTTGCTTCAGTGCTGCAGCTTACGAGTAGGGAACTGTATCCTGGTGTTTCTTTTTTGTTTGTTTGGGTTTTTTTCTGCCCTAAGAAAAAAAGCTGATTTAAAATTGGTGTAACTGGTTTCATGAACTTTGAGACTGCTCTGAAGTTCAAAGAAATAAAAAAATCACACAGAAACCATTGGTATGTGTCCGTAGTTTAAAGGTATTTTGCCTGCCTAACTTGTTTTTAAACCAGCAGATGCCAGTGGCTCTGATGTTGTTCATGGAGGTTAATGCTTTTCATGTGGTACAGTCAGGGAACACATAAGTGTCACGCATTACCTGCTGGCCAGGGCTGTTTAGCCATTCTGCCTCTTTTATGGAGACATCAGATCAGAGATGGAGCCAAAGCAATTTATATCAATTGAGTATCCTGCCCAAAGACCCACAACGACAAAAAGATTGTCCTCAAGATGAGGAAGATTTTGGTTCATAAGTGATGTACATCTGTAATATTATATATTATTTAGGATAAATAAATCCATCTATCTCTCTATTTATGTATTAATTTGATACATATATTTGTACATGGGGGAAGCGTGATACCTGAGGAAATGTTGCAACACCCTCCAGTTTTCCTGAACATCACTTGACCGAAGTTTAATCAAGACACTTTGCTATTGGTTTAATATACATGAGAAAAATGTTATTTAATTTGTCAGCAGAATTATAACAAAAGTGGCAAAAAGGTGAATGAGTATTTAATAAGATTTACAAAACTAAGAAGAATCTGGAAGAACACCCTATTTTTCTCCTTTTTCTTTCCCCACTATTAAGTCCTTAGTTCAGCATTACCAAAACCAAACAAAACAAGAAGCTTGTATATTTTCATAATTCAATATTGCCAACAGAAAAAAAAAGGGAGGGGGGGAGAGAGATAGTTGGATTTATAGTAGTGGATTAAAAAAAAACCCAAAACATTGGTTTAGAAAAGCAGAAGGGAGAGCAGAAGTGATGACTTTACTGATGCCCAGATGAGGCTGGGAAATAGAATGGTTTATTGTGACATTGATATTTTAGGTTCATGATGATACAGAAAAGGACATTCATAACAGTGATAAAACTATATAAAAGGGAAATAAGTTCTGATATTGCAGTCATAGGTACTGAGATTTAGCTACTGAGAAGTCTAGAAGTAGTAATGCTGCACAGACATCCAAGTTTCTCCAAGATGCCAAGTAATGCTGCTTGATACTTTGTACCACCATCCTGACACTACTACAAGGCTTCCAAGAAACCGCTATAAATATTTCACGTTTGCGGTGTTCATTACTTTCATTACTTCAGCTCACACTTCTGTGAGATAAAAGAGGTGACAGTGTACGACATCTCTCTAACTCTGATTTATATTACTAGTAGGTCTTGCATTTTTTGGTTTTTTCCCTCTGTATGTGAAGAAACAAAGGTTCATACCCTCTCTTGACAAACCACTTACTTTACTTTTCCGAGCTAAAATGTATTCTTGCTGTGTAGTCTTTTTCCCGAGCTTCAGTCTTTCACATTAATGTTGAAATGCATTTGCCCTTTGTCAAGAGTAGTCTTAATATCTTAACCATCTTTTTTTATTACTGAATTGGATGAAGCAGTAAATAGCACCCTAATTAAAATGTTCAGGCCCTATTTAATGTGAGGTGTTACAAACGACAAGGAGGCCAAAGAAATAAATCAAAAAGGGTCAGGGGCAGGAAGTTCAGACTGAAAAAGATGACTTCATACATTAAAGGGAAAAAAAATCGTATATAGACTTCTAACAGAGAGGGAAATATTTGGAAGGACTTAATCCCCAAATTTACAAAAGACTGGGGATGAAGATGCAAAGTAGTAAGGTGGGGAAAAAATGAGAAAACGACTACAGCAATCAAACTGCATAATATGAAAAATGGGTAGGTAAACATTTCTCTTAATTGCAGGTAAAACTGCACCCAGCTTTGAGAATGATTTGTGATATGAGCAATAAAATTGATTAAGGCAATGGGAAACTTGTGAGGAAATATTAAAAGAGGTAAATAGCTCAGTCACATGACATCAGAAGGGAGACATAGTCATCTTGTATGAGAATTTAAAAGTTGTATACAACAGGCCAAAAGGATTTTTCCTTACAGTACACCAGGGTGGGCTACCTGAAACAGAAGCATGTAATAAAGCACAATAATATAAAAAAAATAATTAGAATTTATTCATTTAAATATCCAAGAAAACTGTATTGTCAGGAGAAATCTATCAGGACAATGTAGTACAGCTAGAGAGAAATCTCAGAAAATAATAATTACAATTAACAGCAAAACAGGAAAGAGTATCAGGCACCAAATGGAAATAAACATATGTCAGCTATAATGTAAATTAGTACATCATGAGCATAAAGAGAACACAGGTACATCAGCATCAGAATAATGCAGACAAACAGTAAGAAACAACAGAAATAAATAAATACATAAAATTTGATCACAGGAGCCACTGGAAACAGACAAACAAATGCAGCCTTGCTTAGTAGCTGGTTGTCATCAGCCATAGAGTCACAGCTCCTCCTTGCTTTTTTAGCAATGTGAACCTGTCTACCAACCAAGAGGCAAGACTTCCCACTTATAAAACAAGCTAAGTACATGTGACTACAGCTACTTTCTTCTATGTTGAGTATGTGTTATTGACAGCATAATCTATTTATTCTTTATGTTGGCCTCCCACAGAGTCTGCAAGATGTTAGACCAATGTCACCAAAGGGCATTGCTGCAGGTTCATGCTTATTACATGAGAAATAACCAACTAAAAAAGCTCCTCAAATTTGGAATAAGACTTGCCCAAATTCTTTTTTGTTGGCAGATTAATTGGCTGATAAATTAATGCAACCTCTTTCCCCTCTGTATGTTGCTTATAGTCAGAGTGATTTAAACAAGAATACCTTATCATTTCATGGAGTCTGAACAGCAACCTCTTTCGTTACTGCACACTTAACTTCCAGTGGTGTGGAGTGATTGATACTCGTAGGGATTCATCAAGAGTGTTCTGAAAGCCCTGAGAACCGAGCTGTCATGATGCCCTGGACTTATTAGTGCTACATCCTTTCTCAGTAGCAAACCGCAATCCACACACTTTGACATTCCATATAGCTAGTGTCCATATAAAATAAAAATGTATCTATGATAGTTTGTCTCCTTTTCATCCTAATTTATGATTCAGAGTTGGCAACTGCCTCACAACCAACTGGAAACTGACATTTCCCAAAATTATTTTAAAATGAATTTGTATTTTTAGTTAAAATTACCATATTCTCTCAAGTATATTCAAGACAAGTTATTTTCTAGCTGAGTCCTGTGACATCTGACATGTCATCAATATGAGTCAGACAGTCTTACGGTGTCAGATACATCTTTCCTTTGCTTTCTATGGAGACATGCCCATTTACAGCATTTAATGATGTAGTTCAATGTGCATTAAGTTCAGCCTCTATAACTGTCAGAACTGAAGGTCTCTGATTTGTGCAGCTGTAGCCGTGAATCTGCCCTTCTAATTTCTCACTCAGAAGAAGTTGGTCTGGAAGCAATAACAATGACAAAATGCAGTAAAAGTGGCTGAGCTTGTCATTTTCTGTCTGTGCCAGAAACTGTGTGTGAAAAAAAGAGATCTCTGAATAAAAGGCCAAGAGTATTTCAAGTGTTTATCTTGAGAGGATATAATGTGATTATAAAGAAAAAGCTGTTCTAGAGAAAGAATATTAAGACAATATTCTCACTGTCCCATCCCATCCTAGCTAGAGGATGTCTAGAAAGATAGTACAACTGATGTTAACAAACTATTTTTTAGAAAAAGTGTAAAATAACAATGTAAATAGTTAACAGAGGGTTCACTGAAACATAAATGGAAACATATATTTATGCAGTATCTTCTTTAAGTAAGGTTTAAGTCGGGTTCTGGCTTTTGAGATCAAGGTGGCATGAACAAGGGGTGAAGTTATTGGTACCAACCCTTGAGGGCACTGAAAACTGGAAATGATTGTCAAGCATTTTGTTACACTAAACAGACAACTGGTTGATAAAATGGCTGTTGAAGTTCAGTTTTGATAAATATAAAATCCTGATTATGTAGAAAATAAATTCAAACCTTACATATAGAGTAGCAGCTGAAAGAGATACTAGTATTCAGTAAGGAAGTTCAGGGTTTATAAAAAACTGATCCATGAAAACATTGGCTGAATGAGAAGATACAGTCAAAAAAAGAATATAAAATGTTAGGAATTCCTACAGAATTCGTAGAGGACAAACTAGAAAACATAAATCTTCAGTGATCTCCCTAGTTCAAGAAGGATACAAAGCAAAAAAAAAAAGGGGGTTAGAGAAGGATTTCAAAGGTAAATCAGTGTTATGGATTGGCTTCCGTATAAGAAGAGACTGCTGAGCAGACTAGGATCTTTTAATTTGAAACATAAACAGCTAAGGGGGAAAATGATAGGGATCTATACAACCATGAGAAAGTATGTAAAAATGGTTGTTGATTGTTCCTTATCCAGGAAGCTTCAGATGAAATCATCACTGTGTGACAAGTTTAAAATAAAAAAGGTGTCACGATTTCACCCAACACTCCAACTCTGAAATTCAGTGCCACGAGCTATTGTGAATACAAAGGGTTTATAGCAGTATAGGAAGCAATTAAGACATTTACGGTACATGTGTCTATCGCAGGCAGTGAAAGGCAAGGTTCTCTGTCACCTATGGAATTGTGTAACAAGGAAGCACGATTGCTGTGGTCACTTTCACAGGCATAAGTCTACATTAACTGAACCTTCAATGTGACCCAGTCTACACACCTGTATTCCATCATAATGACGGGCACATTATCCCACAACGTTCATCAGTTTGCCTCACAGCACTGGGCGCTGGTAAGGGACATTAGTGTTTTCATGTGGAGCTGCTCTATATACATGAAAAAGTTGCCCAGTTGGTTTGGTTCACATCTGAGGGAGATATTTAAGCACAGAAGCCGTATTCCCTTCCACTTAAACTGACTGGAAGCTGTGCTCCGGGAGCTCATGTAACATGCTGCTGCTGTTGACAGGTGTCCAGTGCATGGACTGGGCTAGAGCCTGTCTTAAGTAACGCTCCCAAACCTGCAGGACTTGGGTCCTAAGTGCCATTGTTTGAATCTACAAATGTGCCACACTGCTTGCTGATGAAAGCAGCATTGATGAATATTGTACAACCTGGAGCCAACAGATTCTCTGTCATGTTCCTATGTTTTTCAGAAGTATTTCTTGTCTACAAATTGACTACACTATTTCTCCCACGGATCTTCAAGTAGGATGTGTAGTATCCCACATCTTGAATAATAGTGGGGAAAAGAAAGACAGTGTGTTTTCAATATATTTGGAAAGGTATATTTTCACCTTATTCTTTGATCTCCTTTCTTTTGTTTCCTTCTGTTCCCTTTGTTCTTCCATCGTCTCTGTCGTGGTAGTACAAAAACAGAAGAGGTAGTTTGTGGTACAAACTTATAGACTGTATGGTTATGGGTGATTTTAAATTTCTGCAACTAACCTTCATAGAATAAGTAACAAAGTTGTTTACTGTTGGGTATAAAACAACACCAAAAGACTAAACCTAGATAGAATATTTCTCTTGTTGCTACGTTTTCTTGGATGTACTGAATCTCACAGAGTTATGCAGAACTTTCTTCTCAGCAAAACAATTGCATTAAAGAAAAAAGAATATTCTTATACTGCAGACTGGTTCATTGTGTGCTTCAGATGCACAATTAATTATATAAAAAGACTATTCAAATTCTTTCTATACTGACAGCTTCAGATCTTTGTTTAATTGAATCAGCTTGTCTGAGCTTTGAATGCATTGTCAAAGAAAATCAGAGCCACAGGGTTTCAAAATACCTTTAGAGTGTTATCAACAGTAGCAAATAAAATAAGCTTGGAAGAACAAAGAAATGAAAACTGACCCTTTTCTCTAGAGATATCATATACATTTACAGTGCAAACTGACAAAGTATTTTTCCTTAATGTTATTGTCATTTTTTTGGTGCCAGTATTAGAAAATCAATATGACTTCAATCAGCCTCTTTGGGATGAAGGTGTAACATCATAAAGCTTTGTAATGACAGTTAGCAACACAAATCTGCTTGCATATCTCTAAGCATTGCCCTTAGAAACCTAAGTGAAAATGTTTATTTACATTATATCTTTGAGACAGACACTGGAGAAGGGAATTATGAGACAACACAGATGAAAAGAGAAAGGTCTGTCTTTTAAACTTACAGGCAAACCCATAAAGATGTGAAAGAAATTTGAGCCTTCCACACAGAATGCAAAGTAAGTTCTAATATATTCATGTACTTTTGCATTTTGGATTTAAACTAAAGAGCTTATATTGAAAAAAAATAATCAGTGAAGATTAATCCATTCACTGACAAAAATATATATTTACTTTTACTTTATGGTAAAGTGTCTTGTTAGATTTCACCCAGTATTTTTCCTTGTCTGAGATATAAGTGCAAGTAGCACACAGCACTTTTTAATGTAAGCCTATGAAATTCAAAGGTTCTCTTGATACAAATTATATTTACAAAAGATCAGATCATGTGGATTTGAGGACTTTTAGGCAGCACAGGGAATTAGTACATCACTCATTTAAAGTATGTGTAGAGGCATAGTTTCAAACTTATCTCAAATCCAAAATGAAAATAAGCAAAATACTGTGGTCTCATTCTACTCTCCCACCAATAAGTTAATTGAAAATATATATATTTCTGCTCTCCACTCATTGGCACACAGAATTGCATACTCCCAACAGCAAAAATACACAGCCTAGCTATGAGCTAAAGACTCTCACTCATGCTCAGTAAAGCAGATTGTCGTAGCTACTTAAGATATTACCGCTGCTCTGCTGCCTGCCTCATGCATTTGCTGGAGGTTAAACCCTCATAGCAGAGCTGGCAAAAGGGAGTCTGCGAGCATGTTTCATCTGCTTCATTCTAGCATACCAGCACAAACTACCATTGCTGGCAGCTTAAGTGATTACACTAGACTGTGACTGGAGTGCTTCAAGTGCACTTTTCTTCTTTCCTGCATGGGTCATAAGTTACTGTCTTAAATCACCATAGCAAGATTCACCACAGTGTGTCTGTACGCTAGAGTTGGCTGTATTTTTTCTTAAGTATTTTTTATGTTAGAAACCAGCCTGCAGACACTAATTTTGACAAAAGATATTATAGAAAGTTAGTAACTTATCAGTCAGATTTACTTTATTTTCTTTCAGTTCACCTGTGCTCCTTTTTAGGAGACTGGTCTCCCAATATCAACAGTGAGGTCTTTCAGTCAAGTGGACTGAGGCACCAGTTGGGAAAATCTGATGCCCTGTTCTCCTTGAGGAATTTTGCAGTAATGAGGAAAAGTAAAATGCCAAAAAAATACCCATAAACCAAAATTACCTTTCTCTGCACATCTCTAGTAAGCCTAAACCATAAAATTAGCTAGACTTAATAAAGACCAATGTACTTCAAAAGTTGTCTCACTGTAGGGCAGTTAACAACATCACCTCAATCTCCTGCGTGGCTTTTTTTGAACTTCTGTATGCAGATCCTATTATTGAAACATTTCCTCTTTCCTGGGGAAAAAAAAAAACCCTCACAAATATCCTGCTTATTTGCTAGCTTGTATTTTGCTAGTGGATTTTTTCTACAGTGGATGACTTCTACAGATGCTACTTATTCTGAAAGAGAGAAAAAGAATGAGAAGAAGGGAAGGGAAATAAATCCTGGGTCTGCCATTTGATCCCAGTCGAGTGGCAGCAAAATTAATCTGGCATTCAGATTATCTCTATCCTCCACGTTAGAGATAGTAGAGAGCAATATTCTAAAATTCAGTACTTTGAAAGCAGGAAAAAAAATATTTTCTGCTCTCGCACACATACACAAAAACTGTACAGTAAGGAAGACATGTGATCCAGTGGTCTAATCCCTGCAATTCCTAAAACTCAACACAGAAGGCAGAAAAAGTTATTTACAACTCAGAAATTAATCTCAAATCACATAGGCCCTAGCTATACAATTATGTCCAATCATAGAATCATAGAATCATAGGGTTGGAAGGGACCTTAGTAGATCATCTAGTCCAACCCCCCTGCCAGAGCAGGGCCACCTTAGAGCAGGTTACACAGGAACGCGTCCAGGCAGGTTTTGAATGTCTCCAGAGACGGAGACTCCACCACCTCCCTGGGCAGCTTGTTCCAGTGCTCTGCCACCCTCAAGGTAAAGAAGTTCCTCCTCATGTTTAGGTGGAACTTCCTATGCTCAAGTTTGTGCCCGTTACCCCTTGTCCTATCACTGGGCACTACTGAAAAGAGCCTGGCCCCATCCTCCTGACACCCACCCTTCAAGTATTTATAAGTGTTAATTAGGTCCCCCCTCAGACGCCTCTTTTCCAGGCTAAAGAGACCTAATTCCCTTAGTCTATCTTCATATGAGAGGTGNGTATGGCTAAAGTAGGTGATGTAGGAGATTATAAATGATCTGATGATCTAAAAGGTAGATCCTGGCTCCCAGTTTGCTGCAGCCTGAGGAGTGCCCTCTCTTATAACCTTCATCACTTCAGAATATCCCACTTCCACCTGGCTGCATGTGAAACATTGCTTTTAGTACTGATGGACATAGCTTATACTTGTTAATGCATTACAAGGTTGTTCTCAATGCACTTGGTGGGTAAGCACTAAATAGTGTAGCTTATAGCAGTGCAAACATTGTAAAGAAGTATGTAATCAAGCTATTAAATAAAACTGCAGTTTTATTTTTGAAAGGAAATCATTAAAATGATTGTTGGTATAAAATATTCTTTAAGCACTAATATTTTAAACTTCAAGTATTTCTAGTTCTTTTTGTTTAATGAAGCATATTTATGCTTTTTGCCATTTTCAGGTAAGATTGCTAGGCAATATCACAGAGCAAATGTATTTAGTCTAGAAACTCTGATACATTGAGGTTTTGTTAATAGCTCTGTTTTTATCTCCCAAAAGACAGTTGGAAAGGTAATTATAACATGCAAATTAGTTTCAATTGGGATGCAAATTAAAAATTATATACTGATGTACAGTATCTAGTATTGCAACCTCTCCTTAGTATTTCTTCAGGTAAACTAAATTCTGACAGAGACTATACTCTCTGATTTATGTAGTTTAGGCTACTTTCTCTGAAGTATAGTTTTTATGTTCCACCTTTCAATTCTATGTATTTTTCATTCCTCAGACCCACAGTTTCAAAATTGTCTTCGTTCACATATTGAAGATGTTTTCATTAAGAAGACATCTCTCAGTCTTGGGCTGTTCTTTAAGCCTTTGTCTTTGATGAAATGGTTGTCGCAGCCTTTATAGTCTCTCTAATTAATGTAAAAACCCCAAATCAAAACACAAGTCAGTCAGATTAAAACATTTGCAGAACATTTTAATTATAGTCTTTGTAGGGCTTTTCCTTATGACTATTTTCAATCCTCCTTTCATGAAAGATTAAGACACAAGGACACAAGGCACTGCCAGAGAGAGTAAAGGACACCTGACCCAATAAGACATTCCCTTTAAGTTTATCTCATACCCATTTTCTTGCTTAGTAACTATATCCTTTGATTCCCTCCCTGCTTAGACATGCAGAGTTCTCTCTTAAACTCATTTGAGCTATTTGCTTTGATGGCTTTACTTGGCAACTGCACTAAGTGAAATTCCCTGCTTGAACTCTTTGTGTGCTGTATCTCTTTGCATTTAAATTTTTGTCTCTAAAGTCTGAATCATTCATGCTGTGAATATTTTTTCCTACCTTTGCTATCATTCCCCTCTCATAATTCTAGATGTCATTTAGGTGATCTAAAGATTTTTCCATTTTTCTTCATTGTTTAAAAAAATCATTTTATTAAAATAGTTTGAAAATCTCCTTTCATTCCAATTGATTATAGTAAATGCTCTAAGATGAGGAAAACCTCTTAACCTAAAACTCAAAACAACATGATAGAAAAATTTAACTAATACTGTTTACTGAAGAAAATAATTATATTTCAACTTGGTTTTGGAATCATATTCTTTACTTTGACTTCTAAGCTCATGGCATCTTGTATCTAGCCAGATATTCTATAGCTGTTTAGCCTGAAATACTTACCAGCCTATTATTTTCAGTCTCTAATGTTTTTGATCTCATCTGCCTATATGGTTCAGCAATTGAACATTAGTGCTGAGTTACATCTCCTGTGGTAGGGCAAAGGAGAAGATCAGATTAAATAAGAAAACAACAAAAAAACACCACAAAACATGGGTGCACTTTCAAAAGTTTTTACAGGCTTAAAAGCGGAGTTCAAGTGAAATTTGGGTTCTGAGCTCTCAGATTTTGTAGTCTTCAGATTATTTTAGTAACTGGTAGTTTTACTTCAGTTATGCAATGGAGGTGTAACTAGTGCTTGAACCTAAAAGGCTGTGCTGGTATGACAATGTAATTGCATTCTGCAGGATGCCCCAAGTCTCCAAGCTGCAGTTGCCTGTACCAGGGATCTCTTACAAGTACATCCCCTGACTGCGTGCCTGGGCTTGCGTCCAGGGGAGAGCAAAGCGAAGGTCTCATCATCCCAATGCAGCACCACCGCGCAGCTGCAAGGAGCACTCTGGGATTCATTCCTGCGGGTGTGCGCAGAAACCCAAAGAGCATCTTTTCTCTACCCAGTAAGTTATAAGGACACAGCTCAATGCTCATTAAGAGATTGTTGAGCATATAGGAAAGGCAGACATTGAGTTTTTAGAGGGAAAATCAAATTTCTGCCCATCTTGCCACAAATGTTGCAGAGAGAGGAAAAAATAGTCTAACCCTCAGGATATTCACCAGCTTGTGGGGGAGGCCTTTGTTGTGGTCCTGGTTTCCCGGAGAGTACCAATGTTTTGTCCTATGTATTTTCCAAATAAAATTGGCATGTTGCAAGGCAGAAAGGGAAGGAATTGAACTGGTTTATCTCACACTGTAGCAGAATATTGCAACAATCAGGATATTAAGTAAAAAAGGATCAGTTGTGTTTTCAGAGGCAGAAATTATTCCTACTATGCTCACCTAAGGAAAGAACAGAATCCTTCAGTTCAGGATTTCTGGACTAAGGATCCCCAGTGGATTTCCTAACAACTCCACAGAGCACTCAAGGGGTTGGATTATTAGATTGATCACATCTCTGTTTTTTCCCTGTAGGTCAGTACTTCTCAATACCCTACTTGAGCATAAGCTTAAGAACTTGAGGTGTGCAAGCTAGCAGAATAGCCATTTTAGGTGTCCTACATATTCAGTGGAGAGAAATAGGCAGCTCCTGTGGAAGATTAACATTTTCAAATACGTGACTTTACACCATTGACCCTGCAGGTACCTATAGCTCCAACTAAGCTCTGGAACTTATGAATTCCTGCATCCATATGCCTTGGTCACATTTGCCTCTATAACCAGGAAAAGCACATAAACATTATTCTCTTTGTAATCCCTTCCCTACTTTTGTTTTAATGGAAAGAAAATCTGAATGTGCAAAAGCAGCAGTGCTCTAGCTGTAATGCTGGAACATTCCCATGCACTGAATTTAGTGGCTCAGGAATGTTAAAAAATGTGTTTGTGGTGGCTTGGCCAGCAGCCAAGCACACACAGAGTCCCTCACT
This sequence comes from Rhinoptilus africanus, assembly GCA_013400135.1. NCBI lineage: Eukaryota > Metazoa > Chordata > Aves > Charadriiformes > Glareolidae > Rhinoptilus > Rhinoptilus africanus. Next base: position 98,797 of record VXBO01014794.1, read on the forward strand.
CCTCCCCGACCTGCAGTGGGATAGGGAAGAAAATAGGAATACCAAGAGCAAGAAAACTAGTGGATCAAATTACAGACAGGGAAGTCGCTCACCAGTTTGGTTGCAGACAAGAAAGACTCAACTAGGGGAATTTAACTTAATTTAAAACATTTAATTACTGACTTGAGTACTGGGAAAAAAAGAAGAAAAACATTTAGGATAAACACCTTTGCCCTTCTTTTCCCAAGCTCAACCCAAAGCAGTGTTATTTGCATTCAGCTGATCTATATGAACCACTGTTTACAGCACCAGGCTTTTAGGTTCTGTCCTTTAGAATAAGTAAGTGCTGCATCCCCTAGCTCTTGCAGCCCAAGAGGTAAGTTAGATCTGTCCCTCAGAGGTTCTATATAGGGCTATAGCATACCATTGGTTTACAATATCAAATGAAAAATTATACCCTAAAAGCAAAATTTCGAAACCAATTACACTGACCTTCCACAGGACACATTAGGCTGAAATATTTGCTTCAATTTGACTTTTTGTGTTTGCTTTTTCCTATAATCGTTATTTTAATTTGCCTCTGTTTTGTTGCTTTGGATCATTTTTTAAGTGTTCTGTGTATTACTTAAATAGTAACCTTTGCATTATTATTCTACCACACTGACCTCTAATACAGTTTCCCCCCTTTTCGATTGATATTAACTGGAAAAATATGCAAATATCCTATAACCTCTTTACTCTGCGCTGAGGTCTGGTTTGCCCTATTTTATTTTTGTTTTAATTTTTTATTGTTTTGGCTGGTTCTTATGATCAGCTTCCTGATCACCAAACATAATTTTAAACAGAATTTCTATGGAGCATTTAATATTACTTAAAGATGAGTGTTTTTTCTTATTAACTCAGAATATTTAGTGGCTAACAGAGGTGTTTTATCTTCATAGCTGCTGGCACAAAAGAACTAATACATTGAGAGGTGCAGAAAGCATGGATAGTTTTATTGCATCACTCATGCTTATTTTATTATATTTTTTCCCCAACCACATCTATTGGTCTAATAAAAGCAGTTTGTAATTCTTCTCTGTAATAGAATCAAAGTGTGGTACTCAATGATCCAGGCAGAGAATCATGCCAAAGTATTTGGTTGTCATAAGAAACCACATAATTACACATTGGTGCACCATGGGATCTAAGGAAAAGCCTGCACAGTAGTGTTTGTCAGAGTTCCGAGTTCACCTAAATGCCCTGACCTGCCTGTAACCGTCCCTGTCAATGGTGAGCTAAGATAAGGAGCATCTGTGTAATCTTCGATCAGACCTCTGTGAAAACAGATAAATTGCAGAAAAAAAGCTGGGAAGAGCTCATCTGGAACCTCTGCCCATGCATCCTCTGCTCTTTGGCTCAGGTATCCCATTTAAGCCCTGGTCCTGAGTTTGCCACATGTTGTAGGTTACTGATTGCTGTCTCCAAACCAGCTCCACTACTCTTATTTGGGCACTGTGGGACTGCACCTCTTGTCACTGAGGGCACTGCCCTACTGTCCTTGCTGGCTTCTGGCTTGCTCCCCATAGTAGAGCAGCCTGCTGGTGCTGCTGCCTTCCCTTCCACCCAAGCTGATTTCAGTAATGTGCATCCCTGCGACAAACTGGTTGTGTTTCCTTCCCTGTTGTTTCATTGCCTTTTTTTGTTAGAAAAGAATCAAACAAAAACTTTACTTTTTTTTTTTGTTCATAGTAAGGGCTTTTGCTGCTTTTATTATTTAAAGAAATCCCAAAGAAATGGGCTTTTGGCACTTTCAATGGTGTTTAAGTGCCAGGCAGATGTGGGACTCCAACCAAGTACATTGCTTCCCATTTCTTTTTTTTTTATCCAACCCCCACTGTGCTGTGCAGTTGAGCTGGAGGGCCCAGATGCCACTGCTGCTCTAAATACCTCTGTAAAATGCAAGTCTGAGGGAAATGTTACAGCTGTGCCACCTCCTCTCATTGTTTCAGGGACATTGCTATCCCCAGGACCAGTGGCTTTTGGATCGCACCCTGCTGTTCTGTGCACTGCTTGTTACTGCTCACGGCTCAGGCAGCACTGAAAAGAAAACTGTAATCTGGAGGTTTTGTTGCTATGTGATTTTTAACTCACACCCCACCCCCCCCCCCCCCNNNNCCGCCCCCATAGTTTTGGCCTCCTTCTCGTCACTTCTCTTTGTAAAATGTTTCATACTTTAAAGAAGAAATGTCTTCCTTCTCAGATAAATCAAGAAGAGAAATAAATCTGCTCTTGTGAACACAGTAATGGCCCTGAGAATTTTAAGCTTTATTCAAATTACTCTCTATTTCTCCCGTATAATGTTTTCACATACCTCTGTACAAGAGCTACATTATTTCTTCTCTAAAAACAGAACTCCTAACACCTAAGACTATCTTGTTTGTAATTTCTCCCATTCAGTAATTTACTTATATTCCAAGACATAAATGCTTATTTTCAGCATTTCTAAATTAAAAAAATCAACAACAGAGGCACCATCAATTTTATTGGAATTGTGGGGATCAGCAGTGCAATTCACAGGTTGTTCTTATTATTTGGATGATACATTTTAGCGACTAGGAAAGTTCGCAGTTATTCTGATAAAGGAAATTACAATTAATTTTATTTATAAAGTTATTTATAATTCACCTATTCAGGGAACATAAATAATGTCATGTAATTTAAAGGACAAATTATATAGTTAAATAATGAAAATTCTCAATGATCGGCTCATGAACGAATCATGAGTTAAAAATTTTTTGACACAAGCAATTTACTGAAGAACTGTAAAGAGAAACATGTATTTGTAAAATTCATAACCTATACCCAGATAATTTGCAAAGTGAAGAAATTTAAATTGTACAGATTCTATTATTATGAACATAGAAATAACTTACACACATGACCATTCAGCTGATTGACTCTACTTGTGGAAAAATAGACTCATTTTCCCCTCACCATTCAGTAGTTTCTTACAAATGATGAAAGAAATAGTAAGGCTTCTCTAAGCTAGCTCAGATAATTGATGCATCTTGGCTACCTCAAATCAGTTCAGTCTGGTTGCTGCCCTGAATCTCCTCAGTTATCTCAAACAGCTGTCTTTGCTAACACCCAAATACATGGTACTGCCGGAAAATTGTGTCCCAAGAAACCAGATTCCATGTGTGTTTTGAATTTATTGTGTGAAACCGAAATGAATCAGTAGTGTTTTGGATGTTTACACTGCCATGTAATACTCATTTGTGAGTATTTAAGGGTTGATGGACAAAGCAGAGTCTGTATTGTGCTAGGTGATTTATGAACACCAGAAGAAAGAGAGTTCCAGCCTCTTACAATTTGTAATCTAAATAATTTAAGTAAAAGTATCTGTAATTCTAGTTTGCATAATGACAGTTAGGCTTAATGTCATGTAAACCAAATTGTGTGAGATTTCACATTTTTTTCTCATGTTTATTTTTAAAAGTCTATCTACCTTTGTGTCTGCAACATTTCCAGCACAGGCCTTTTTTTTTTCAGAAATGCTCGAAGAAATGCAAGACAAGCCTTGTTCCAGGCAACACCATATTTCTTATTCATGGTGCTGGCCAAGAAAAAAGTGTGAAGTTGAGCTACACAGCAGGCTTTTGGTTTGCAAAGTTCACATAAATATTTTCTCAAAACAAGTTGTTACAGCTGAGAGGATACAGTCCAAGCCACATTGAAATCCAAACAAATATTTACAAAAACTACATGACACATAGCTATTAAGCAAATATTTACATAACCCCTCTGACACAATACACTAAGTTCTGTGTAACTTGGCTTTCAACTTCCTGCAGTGTAGGAAGATAATTCAAGGCTATGCTATGAAGAAGTCTTTTGTTTCGCTCCTTTGATTTATCCAAAGTCATAATGAAAATATCCCAGTGAAATCTATTCTCAAGAGCATTATTAGCTGAAAAATGACCTGGACGATTTCAGCTAAATGTTTTGTTAATGGAGAGACATCACCAACACTATCCTGATCTGAATGTGTGCTGCATCACACATTTTGAGGATGAATGACAGTGCCTTTTTTGTTGATTTGTTTTCAGACCAATAAAATGGACTTAAATATTTTAAATAAGGCAGGTTTTAGATCACAGGTGTGATTTTTTAATGCAGTTTATAGGCTTTTGTCTCCAGAATTAAATTACTACGCTGAACGGCTTTCTCTGGACTCCCTCTTCAGACTGAGATTTGTCAAGTTCCAGACTCCTACAGCTAGTGGAGTTTATTTTTCACCTTTCAACATAAATTGTATTTTCTTACAATCAAGAAATGCTTTCTTATCAGGCACAAAGCTGTATTTCCAGCAAAAAACCAAAAAATTAAGAAAAAAATTACTTGTGTCTTACAGGAAAAACAGGTAAAGTGACTTTGATTAAGAATGACTCCTCCTGTCCTGCCTTTTTGAACTGGTAAAAAGCTAAAATATAAGCACTATATTTAAGACTGAATATGAACAAACTTGAAGACAACCCCATAGGAAATAACGAGAAATAGCGTTGATGGCATCAGCACCCTCCAGAGAGATCACTTGACCTGCTCCAGTCATGAATTTTGAATCCAATTTAGGTATATATCAGAAAGATCTATCTCAAGCTGTGGCTGTAGTATATTATATTCTGAAATTCCAATATACTGATAAAATAGAAGTGATGAGAAAAGTAAGCAATGGCTTTTAATATACAGTTTTTCTCAGACTATTGTCAAAGCTTGCCAGTTTATTAGTGTAGATAGAGTAACTACAGTAAACTAGTGTGCAGTGAGGTAATTGCTTTTTATTCTGCAAAAGTAAAAGGCCTTTTTGCCATAGCTTTTTAAAGGTAGAAAGAAACAGTAGGTCTTTTATTTATAATCCTTTCCTATTCAGAGACTTAATCTGATGGTAATGTGGAAATTAAACATAAGAGGATATTTTTTGGAGTTTGATGTCATAGGCGCATCTAATACCCCTGACTCTGAGAACAATATGAAGCTGTTGAAAAGTCTGACAGGTAGTTAATCCCACTTAATGAATACAGCACCATTTGTCTCTCAAAGCAAAACATATAAATACAGTGTCAGTTAAGACAAATTCTCTCTCACTTTGTGCACCTAAAGTCCGGTTTGCCTTGGACTTTAACTTAGAAATGTTTCCTTCCCCTCCTTCCCCCGCTTCCCCCCAACCCCCTTTTGATTTTCAGGAGAGAATTTGCTGTGATTGTTTGGTGGCTGCAGTGGACACAATCAATTTTTCTTTAAATTACTGATAGTGTTTTCCTCAAATGAGTTCTTCACTTATCCTCTCTTGTTACTTAAAAGCTCCAAACAATAAATGCTTAATAAGATTATATCCTGATCTTTACTTTTAATTTCTTGCTTATACTAAGTAAGACTTTCTCTGATTTTCATATAAATTAATTTTCTCTTCATTGCTAGCATGGTCTGTGAATGCAGAAGAATGATTTTGTCATTTTCACAGTTGTTTTTAAATGACTTCTTTATCAAATTTACTCCAAGTGTGATGAATAGTAGTGTTATAATATCTAGAAAAGAGTTGGAATTTGTGCTTTGATTTCTTGTACCACTATGTAAAAGAAGGTTGATCTTAGTTCTGTCAATTTAGGACACTAAATCAAAATTCTAGTGCAGATTCTCTGATTTGATCTTCAGTCCATTTTTATTTTCCAAATACTCTTGTCTTTTCAGTGCTGTGAAAGGGTTATTTTGGCTATTCAGAAGATGTGATTAGAACTTCTATGAAAAAGCTGGTTTCCTTTAGGAAAAATGAAGTTTAAATGCTTCAAAAACATTCAAAGAACAAGGTCAATTTATCCAAATAAACAAGTTTAAAAGAAAAAGATGAAAATATGTTCCAAGAACATAAAATTTCCTTTCTTCAGAATTTCAAAAATAAAACGATATCTGTTTGGGTTTGTTTTTTTTTTTGGTGGGGGGACAAATTTTCATCTGCTTTTATTCATACTATATATAAAAGTAAATTAAAACTGATCTCCTTAAAAAAAGACTTACAAGAGGTATTTTTTCAGAGGTTTTGATTTCCATTCTAAATCAGAATTAACAAAACCAGTTGACTCTCTCTTCTGTGTAGTATGAGTTTTCTATTATTTTCCCCACTTTCTTGAAAAAAGTTATGTACTTTCATGTATTATCTTTTAGACCAAAACCATATTTTCATACTAAGTCCATGCTTACGTGAATTTCAGAAAATATGGAGCACTTTCAATCTCCTCCTTCTTGAACCCATTTTACTTACACATACAGCTTGATTACCTATCAAAAGGGCTCTCATAAATCACATTTTCTAAGT
>VXBO01014794.1:105150-127943 GCA_013400135.1 Rhinoptilus africanus
GCCAAGTCTATATGTACTAGAGTACAAAACTGCTCTCATCAAATCTAAAAGCCAATATTGAAAATTTATCCTTCTGTTTTTAAAGCTGAAATCTGTCACAATTTTTAGTCAATAGCAAAAGTATTTGGTTCTGCTGGCTCTTCCCTGGGAAGAGCAATAAATGTTAAAACATCATAAACATTAGCCCATATACTTAAGGAATAACAATTCAAAACCACTGGACTTTATTCCTTTTATATCCAGACATTCCATAAGACCAGAACAAAGAAAACAGGATCATAACCATACATTTTAAAGTGCAAGTAAACGTGCAAATGTTTGTATCTCGTGTTTCTTTTTCAGTGTCTGGACCTTGAGCTACACCCAGTCAGTAGGGAGGACGAGTAATAGGAATCTAAGTACGAGGAGGCTGCCAGAACCTGGCCCATGCTGCTCTCCTTTAAAAGAGTTGGAGGGTAACAAAGGAACCATGGATTCGTATAACAGTCAGCCTGACCTTAATTTCTGTGAAAACAAAGCAAAGGAAAACAAAACAAAGTAAAGCGATTCCACCCCCTAAAAAACTTGACTGGGTAATGAATTTGTAAACAACTAGAGTGTGACAAAGAGAGGAGTAAAGGACAACATAAATTTGTAAAGAACAAAACACTTTAAAGCACCCTAATTTTGTTTTATCACAGGTTAAGAGATCTTTTGGAGTGGATGAACAATAGATGTGACATTTTTTGACTTTTCAGAGGTTTTACACTGTGTTCCTGACAGTATTATAAACAAGGAAATGTGATTTAGGTAAAACTTCTATAATGTAGATACAGAAGTATTGTAAAATTTTATTCAAAGAATGTGAACATGTGGTTATCACTATGGGTTCTGTGTAGTCATAGAATTCAAAGTCATTTCATTATCAGTATTATATGATCAAAAGTATGTCATGTCTCAGTAATGTTCTGAAGGTAGTGGAACTTGTCACTCTCTTCATTAAAATCTGTAATAGACATGGTACTTGCAGTGTTTGCTATTGATACCAAGTGAGTGGGCTACCAAGCAATCCAGAGCAAAAGAATAGATTTATACAGGACCCTAAGAATTTGCAAAAATTAGCTAAAAATATTGTTATTCAAGATGTACCACGTAGTAAAACTAAAGAGCTGCAGGAGTACCAAACTGCTGTCCAAGCAGTTCCAAAGCATTCCAAAAATGGTGGTCCAAGCAGCAGGTCTCCAGAGGAAGATTAGTGTGTTACAGCAGACCACAGAGTGAATGGGAATTAGCAATGACATACAGTGGTGTAAGAGTCAGTCATGAGCACATAAACATGAGTGTCATTTGTAAAATTTGTGAAATAATTTTTTGCCTCTGTTTTTAGTGGCTTGTCCTAGAGCAGTTTTTAGCATGCTGCATTTCAGGAAAAAAAAAATAATGATCAGAAGACTTGTAAGGAAAGAATGAAAGAAAGGGATTTTTTTACTTGGGAGGGTTATATGAAAAAGATACTCCGATATGTAAAGATGAAGGAGATAAATTATTTTCCAGGTCTACTACGTATAAGCTAATACAATACAGTCTTACAGCACTAGAAAGATTCCAGTTGCAGACTAGGAAAAAAAAAAAGAATAAAAATAACCAATTACTGAGATAGAAAGCAGAATATCACTATGCAGCTTAGCCAAATATCTTTCTGGAATAACATAACTATAGCTGACCCTGACATGAGGCAGAGAAATAGTCTATATGGCACTGCTCCTCTCTTTCCCAGCATAATATAAATCTCATTGTGGATGGATGCTTTAAAAAAAGATTCCATCTCCTGTCTTTCTTATCAGACATCCCTGATCTCCACAGAGACAGGTTTCTCTAGTCTCTTTCTGTGCGCTCTTTCTTTCAGTAAATCATCTAAATAATGTTCACCTGTCATCAAACATTGGTTCTGTTTCTTTTGAAAATAGATATCATAGCAAAACATATCCAAAGTTTACCTTGTCATTTCAATCCATGACGTGTGGGTTAGAATGTTCACCATCGTACAATACCATTGCTAGCAACACTAGTATTAGATTTTTTTCATTACATTTTTTTTTCATGAATACACTGAAACACTCACTTCTGTTAATCTTTTCCAAGCACTCCATAAGTTATTATACCTGTTGAGACCGCATCTCTTAAGTCCACACTCACTCATTTCCTTTTCTACTAATTCTCTCTTGTTCTAAAAGCATCAGAAACAGGTCATCGGCTGAAGTGAAATTATGGCAACCTTTTTAGAGACTTACTTTATGGTCAACTATCTATATTATGAGTGGAGCTGCAAAGTAGTATCTTGCTGCTGTCCTTTGTCATGACTAAAAGATTATGATCACTTGTGCTCATACTGAAATCAGTAGACTTACCAGAACTCAGCCAGACCGCCAATCGAGGACAGAACGGTTATGTAGTTTGCTGATCAGGGGTGTTTCTAAAAGAGTTGAAAGTGTCTATGGGGATGTCTGCCTAAGGAGATGTTGAAAATGCATTGGAGTTCATCCCTGCCCTCATCTACCTGGTACAGAGTGAACAGTGGTGAGGGGCCCTGAAGATCATCTATTTATTGTAGCTCAGATATTGAATCAGTTTAGAGAACTGACTCCTTTTTCTGGTCTGTTTCTCCTTTTAGCAGACAAGAATAGCTCTTTCCAATGGATCACGATTCCCACAAGTTGATGCTTCCTTATTGTACTGGAAACAGGATTTTGACCAAAACCTCCTAAACTCTAAGGATATTTTGAATCTATTAATGATATTAATAGGCTACTTTTCCCCTTTAATTTCAATCTAGTCATACTTCCTTTCTTGGTGACTTTTTAACTACTAGTAATGAAGAGTAAAAGATGACTTTTCATCTGTTTTCTTCCTTTTGATGATGCCATCCACCTCTGGACAAACAAGGGACTAATGCAAACCAGGAAAGTTTTTCTGCCATATCCTAAAATAAGTATTTTTTGGGCCCATCGTACTGTTTGCACTATCCTAATTGTCTGTCTCCTAATTTGCATTATGTTAATTAGTGAGATATTACCCTACAATGCTCTAACACAGCTATTTGAAATAGCTGAATAGTTTTACTTGTAGTAATTAGAAGTAGCAGCAAATAGAATTTGCATTGCAAGATATTAAGCAATTATAGTTTTCTTTTCTTTCTCAATGTCACGTTTTCAGTCATTCTATGATTGCATATTTTACTGTAAAATTCTAACCTTCATTTCATCTTAGCGAAAAATAAATACATTAAAGCACTGGCATTCTATCACTGTGCTCCAAAAAAAAACCCCAAAACCAAAACCACAAAAACATGCTATGCTATTTGGCCTAAAAATATAAGCAAAAATCTAAATGTACTATTAGCCTTTAAGACACTTTTTTTCAAATGTCTTTCTTTGAGGATCAAAACATGTTTGCTTTGTAAAGCTCTTAACATTTCAAGCTGAAAGGCTTGAACAAGCTTTGAACTCTGGAGTTTATGATGTCTATAAATTAAAGGGAAAAATAACATTAAATGGTACTGTAGCTTGTGAGGTTGCCTTCTTTAAGCCTAAGCATCTCAGAGTCCTCAAATAAACAATTTTTCTTGGAGCAGCCTGTGAGCCAAAAAAACCCATGTATCCCATGGAATGTTATTGCTTTATTTGGAAATATCTTTATATGAGGCATAACATGAAAGTGAATTCTCTGTCATGTATCAATAAACAGCTGGCTATCTGAGCAATTTGCTGTCCATAGATACTGAAACATTCCAGTGGAAACAGAGTGCAGCGCTGACTCAAAACACCTTTGTCCCTGACCTGCATGTCTGCCACCTTCGACTAGGGCCCTCCAGTTCTTTGAGATGCTGGGAGCTACAGTCAAGATTTAGCTGTGGGCTTGATTTTCTGCCTTTTGAAAAGTCTATTTCTTTTTGGTCTTGGTATTTAACCCTCTCACCCCATATCTCCTTCTCTCTCAAACTCTGCCTTTTTTCCCAGGATTGAGAACATAACTTTTTTCCTTTAATTGACACAAAATGAAGATAATAAAATGACTTCAAATTAATCATATTTACATGTAATTTCTCAGAAAAGGTGAAAGGAGGCCTGTGAATTTCTAAGGGAATTATCGCAACACAGATTTCCAAATTATAAAATTATTTACTACTGAGAAAAGAAGAGAGACAAGAAAAGACATTTTCCTTAGAGAATATTTTCCAAGCAAGGGATTCCTTCACAGGCATAGCACAGGTAGTTCATACATTTGTGTGGCTTTTCCTATTAGATCTTCCAACAAAAAAACCCAAAACAAAACTAATGAAAAACTGTCTTTTGTCTTATGTGTCCTTCCATCACAAGGCAAAGCAATAAAATACTGATAATGGCTTGCAGAGGCTGTAAAGAGACCCTAAATCCTTTAAACAAATGGTTGCAGTCTAATTGTCTCATCTGCTGATTGGTATTATAGTCTTCCATCAACAGTGTGCTGTTGAACTTGTAGACTCTCCAAGTCACAGATAGGCTTTAAAGAAGGAAGATAACTTTTATTTGTTATGGGCAATAAAACTAGAGTCTCTACTGACTGTCTGACAAGGAGGCGTCTGATACTGTGGATCCAGTCAGGCAGAACACAAATTGAAATAGTGTCGTAAGGGCAAGGTAATGGAGGAACGAGAAGTATAAAACCTACACAATAAAATTATATTGCAATGAAAGAAAATTAGAAAATGAGGAGTAGAGCCCAAAAATAGAACAGACCTGTCCCTTGAAGTCATATACAGTAGGCATGATTGTTACTGAAATGGTACGATGCCGGTTTGCTTTTAATTTAGACTCAGCAGTAGTCATATGTCGAGGCTGGGTTGAGAGAACATGCTGGTACATGTGCACAACTATGCATTTACGCACCCAAATGCTCGCTGTGTTACCCTAGTCCATTCTGTGTCATTAAGGTGCTTCTATCTACCACAGAATGTGTCTGTGAATAGGCAATTGCTTTGGTTTAATTCTGTGTCTTTCACCATAGATGAAAAAAACCCCTAGAACTGGGAAATACGCCTCAGGTTATTCCGTTTGGAAGAAGACGTTACATAGAAAGAAAGGTAAGCTTTTAAATCAGATAGCACAGACAACAAAGATATTACATACACTTGGACACACATGTACACATGAATACATCCCTTCACTTATGCTGCTTTTGCAGTTTTTCCTCCAACCTGTCTCCAGCTTATTTGATGCCACTATCTTACAATGACACCTGCTAGAAAAGCTTAGTGGAGCCACTGACAGCTCCCCTGGAGTTGCTGCCTGTCAGTGCCTAATTCTCAGTCAGCAGTATGTACCAGCTTTAACAAATGCTATATTTCTAATTTCCCTTTCTTTCTCCTTGGGGCAACCTATGCTTATTATCACTGTGGATAATACTCCTAGACCTGCTTTCCTGCCAGCCCTCCTCCTCCTGAAGTGAAGGTGCGAATGAGATCTGGAAACCACCACGGTCTACATGTGCGTTTAAATTTTAAATCCCTGGCTGGAAAACAACTCATTGTTCCCGTTCCTTTCATGTCCACAGCTAATCCACTCAGTATTTCAGCAGAAGTGTTTTCCTTTTGTTTCAGGTTAGCTTTTAAAATGAACTTTTTGCTAGTTTCAGTAGATGAATGTTCAGCTTGTGATGGCCATTTTAGCTTTGTCTCTCTGAGGACAATCAATAAGTATCTCACAGTGATAAAGCAATTTTTTCTTTCCTTTCTCCTACCACAAGGTCTTTCACCCCTCTGGGGTAAATGAGAACATGCTTTTGCACGTGTGTGTCAAGTTAAAGCTTGCACTGACAAAATAAGTGTGATTCTCAATTGATTTTCATCCACTAAAATCAATAGTGCTATATCAGTATGAAAATGGTAAGACCAGAATGGGATTCAATTCTTAAACTTTTAGTTTCACCGGCTTTTGAATAAGGCTTTTAGTAGTCTCCATGAACAGTTCCACAGAGATTGCAAGGGGGAATCTGGGATCTATTTATGCCAAGTGCTCCAGACACGCTAGCAAGATGATTCAGGATTATTATATATAAAATAGTCTTTTAAAGCCATACTTTAAATGATGAATCTGGAATTCCAATTTACTATGAATGCTGTTATTTGCCTTAGATTAATGAAAAATTGATTATTTCTGTAACTAATAACTAAATAACAATGCTAGAAAGAAAAGGAGCTCAGAAGACATTGGGGATCCCATCTGTTCCCATTGATCTAAGAGAGGATACGAATCAACTTCCGTTAGCACTTGCTTGAACTATGTTCAGAAGAAGCTTCACATATAGGTGGAAATCCTTCACCTTTATTTTTTTCCCCCAAGTATTCATAGCTGACACTTATAATTTGCTGGCTACCAGATTATTTGCATAGGTAATTTTACAGAGTTTTGCAACAACAAAGACTCTAAGCTCATAATGAAAAAATAATAGTATTCAGATTTTTATGTAAGAGGGTTTCTGATCCTCTTACCTGTAGAAAATTAAGATGTAATTGGCTTTTAGAAAAATTTCATTAAAGAAAAAAAAAATAAACCCCAACATGTTACATTTATGACCATATGGTTTCACAGCAGATTTCTGCTTCTACTGTGGAGAACTGATCATGTATGCACGGAGCTGCATCCTTTATTTCAGATGGAGCAGTGTCCATACCAAGAGACTTATCCTACATAGATTGAGCACTTCAACAGCCAGGGAAACAAAGCTGCCTGCTTTAGATAACCAGTCACAAATTGATAGGTAAGTTATGATTTCAGAATATACATTGCAACCTACAGAGTAAACAAATTCACACACAAAAAAGACCTGTCAAGTAATTTAGAATAACAAATATATGCAAGAAAGTTGTGCTATGTTTGTAGACATTCTGCAAACGGAAAAAGAGGCTAAACTCATTTAATAAATGATTCATAGCGAATCATTCTCTCAGTATGGTAGCAAAATAAAATGTATTTTTTACATTACTTCCATGGGAACTTGTAGACCTGGGAAATATGTAGAAAGTTTGGCTTTCTTACGAAAGTATCTATAAAGACATCCGGCAAGCTGGACTCTGGCTTTTACAACGTAATTTCACGACACATTTGTCTCTTCATAAGCAAAGCAGAAATAATAAAAGCTTTCTCCCAGTAATCTGCTAACCTTGCATACAAATGGTTCAGCAGGAAATGCTGTCTACAAAGTGTCATGTAAACTGCTGTCAGTATAAATGGTGAAATCAAACTCTCTGCTTCAATTGGCTGGGGAGAGCCATCAGAGACCTGTTTTTCCCTCATGCCACTTTCATGAGGAGCTGTCCTTTTTCGACAGACCTGGTTTAGTAGCAGCAAATTCAGTGTCTCTCAGGAAAGTGAGCATGAAAGTTTGGCACCTTGAGCCTTTCTCTTTGACACTCTGCAAGCTAGATCCTTGCAGCTTGCTGAGGTGCTTTTATTTTTTCCCCTTTTTCTTCTGATAGGGTGATATGTATGCGGTTCAGAAAGCATTCCCACAGAGAACCCCCGAAGGACAAGCAGCTTGTGTATCTGACTGCAAATCAGCCAACTACCTGATTCCTAGAACAGCAGAATAATTGGCTGGGGATTTTATCTGTTTCTCTGGCTGATGCCAATAAGCAGGCGTGTTTATTAACAATTTATTTACAGAACACAGATTGATTTCAGGAAAGAAACATCACTAGCCTCTGCAAAGTGCAAGCAAACGATTTCTTCCAAGCCTTCAAATAATCTATTATTGTCAAGGTATCTTTTTGCATTGGTCTTTATCTCAGGGTTTTAGACTTAAACACTGAACATGCACAAGAGACACAACATAAAGTGAAACGGTTCTTTTTGTTTCCTGAAGAAAACCTGAAGAATAAGTGCTTCATAAGTAACATAATTAGCTGAATAAATATAGCCCACACCTGCCTTAGGCTTCCTGTACAATATCAGACAACTCCATGTTGCTCACTAATTCACACGGCTCCTCCCTCACAGGTGGTCAGGAAGCAGATGCACATAGTCAAGAATACATCAAGATAGCATTTATGCTATGAAGTATTCTTTGTGTTAGTCTCTGAAATCACCAGCCCACCGAATTATAATGACAAACAATGAAGCATGACTGTTTTCAGATCAGCGTTTCTAAAAAAATGACTTACCTTTTTGTTTGTTTGTTTCCTTCACTAGATACTATGTTTTTTTCTCTTTATTCTCTTAAAGTCACTGAGATGCAGACAGACGTCATGGTATTCTGTTTAGAAGTAAAACTGATTTTCCCAATAAGATTACCTTAGTCAAGAATATTCCCTTTCATGACAAAGAGAATAATTACACTAATATTATTTGGCTATACTCGGGATTTGATTTAGAATTAGGTATTTTTCTCTGAACAAAGTCCATTTAATGAAGTAATACATGTAGATGTCACTTCTGAAATTTTTTTTTTTTTTGGTTGTTCCACTAAGGGTCATACTGAGCAACTTAAACATACTCTGCCACAGATATGACTCTGCTATCATTCGTATATAACTTACTGTTTAAAAGAGTTTAAGAAGGAAAGGCACTAGGTAAATGATGATAACTCAATTTTAAGGTTAATGCTTTTCTTTAAAAATTGATGAGTTGTATATAAAAAGGAATTGCTACAGGAAGTGTTTCATCGCTTCTCCTGTAATAATCTGTCTCAGTTTGAAATGCAGATCCTCTCAAAATGTGATTATCACAGAGTCAGTATTAAATTACAATGCAGAGCACAATTTACCTCCAGAGAAGAATACGAATAACAATAAAAATAAATATCTGAGTAGGGTCTCCATCAAAGAAAATAAACTTTTGGGTAAATCTATTTTCATGAATAAATGATGTCTAATAAGTTCATAATTACCTTATTGTGATAAATATTGAATTAATGCAGTAAATGATTTTGTGCGTAACTTTTGGTAAATCACAAAATAGCAGCATGTTATCAATGTGCTTGAATGCAACCGAAACAAAATCTTCATTCAATACATAGTCTTATGTCTGCAATGTTGTGCCTAATACCAATCAAAATTCAAGTTTAGTGACATTGCTCACTGATATACTAATTTCATGGGCAAGAAAGAAACACCATATGCATTTAAGCTTTTTCTTTTTTCTTGGCATACCTTCTGCTGAATGTTTTTTTCTCTGAGTAAGATTCTAATTGAGAAACAGACTCTGGCGTAAGACATGTCCTTTTCTTAATGGGCTAAAAAACTCCATCATTCACCATATTGAAAGAGTAGAAGATGTTCCACTGAGATGACAGAATTTTACCTTAATGATATAAACCTATGGAATTTTTCATGCCTCTCTCTTAGTTGCAGATGCATAAATTGTTCATTGAAGACAGAACAGGCAGCTTACCCTCCCTAATAAATGTGTATTCTCGTATCCTCAGGGAAAAGTAAATACATGTTTAGCCCACTCTTGTGCAGACTAGCCTCATTAGCTGGTCACAATTCCACTGCATCTCCATGCTTGTATCTCATTCCTTTTTTCTTTTTTTTTTTTTTTTTTTTTTTTTTTTCCTGGAGTTCCTGGAGGGTAGTGATAACATACATGGAGAACACTTCACAACATACATCATAGACTAAAAATCTTTCTCCATCCAGCCTGTTTTCCAATTATACTGACTGATAAAGTCCTCACAACTTGCATCTTCAACGAGGGTCATTCTTGATCAGTGGAACCTAATTATGTGGTAAGAATTAATGTTGAATAAGTATGAGGCTGTAGAACTCAAAAGTTCTGGAATACAAAATTCCAGGCTGTAAGAAGACAGACTGGAGTGTGCCCATGTTGATACTGTACCATGACTTTGAGACTCTCTGTTTGGTGAAAAAAAAAAAAAAATCACTCAAAAGTGTTTGCAATATTATCCAAAGAGGTAAAAAAAGTACATGTAAGAGGTATTTTAAAGAGGCAGAATGACAAGAAGTTGAAAGAAGAAAGGGAAGAGAAGGAAACTTTGGCAAGAAGGAATGAGGACCTTTGCCATTCTTGAGTACATAGACCTGTACATGCATACACAAAGACATGTGTCTTTCTTTATCTTCTATATTTTCATGCTTTTCTTTCAAGACATAGGTTTATATTAATTGTATAGAAAATTAATAAGTGTTCTCAGTAAAGGGTGTGGTATGTGGACACACATGCAAAGAACCATGCATCCCAGTGGCAACAGAAAAATGCCCATTATTAGAAAATTATTGTTATTAGAAAAAAAATAATTTATTATTGCTGAAGGGGATATGACACATGAAGTCTAAATAAAGAAGAGCTTTTGGCTGTGATAGTACCCCTGTGTGCCTGCAATTCTTGCAGAATCCAGGTAAGACATCTTACCATACTGGGAAATTCACTTGGGGGAGACAAATTTATTTACTCTTTCCTCAATAAATGCTCTTCACAGTCCTCAATTTTTCCTTTTCATTTATTTTAATTTCTGATAATTCATTGAATTGTTTTCTTTCAATTGCACTCTTATCTTCCCATTTTTTCCCCTCTAGGTTCTTCCACATTTTCATTCTCTTATTTTTGTCTTCTTGCCCACATTTTTCTTTTTTCAGCTTACTATTCTTCATGAGCTAAACTGATGCCAGAGGCACAAAAACCAAAAGAGAATAGAAATGCACTTCAGAAAAAAGACATCTGTCATCCCCAGGTCCTTTAAAACAACTTGCAGTAGGGTCATGTTTAGCACAAATGTCCAAGAAAACATCGAGCAAGGCTGCCAAGTCATAGTTTGGCCATCACTTCTTACACTGTCAATATGTCTGCATTCTTATGTTGCACCTGGCAAATTACGAAGTAATACCAGAAATGGTTAGACATTATTTAGTATGTTTTAATCCTAGTTGGAGTCTTGTAGAGCTCTCTGCTGTGCAAGTAATTGAACATGATACAGTAGGATCACAAGACAGTCAATTTGCATTGGAAAAAAAAGGCATCTTATTTGATGATATTCAAAGACTGGTCAAATTACAGTTATTAAACCTTGATCTTGACACAAAAATATTTTCAATCCTGTGCAACAATCAGGGTAAATAGGCAAGGAGCCTGCAAAGACTGGTGATAGAAGAAGGGGATCCTGATTTGTTCCCACTGATACACTGATTTAAAACTTGATGAATCTGAGCTGAGGTTTGAATTCTTCACAGAAGCGGCTGCCAGGGCTAAAATTTGGATAAGGTCATGAATGTAGACAGTGTTACTGCTTGGCATTTCCACAAATCATCCCTCTCAAAGCTTCATTCTCTGTCTGACTCTCATGCAATAAAGCTGCAATGCCTTGTGGTTTTTTGCTCAATAACTTACAGTTTCACATTCATAATTCTGAGGGTTTTCTCTTTCTTCTGGCTCTGTCTTGTTGAGAAGATCTGGAAATCTCTCTCTAATAACACCTGGGAAAAGTAATTGTAAATATGCCTTAAAAAAAGAATCAAGTTGTTATTTATTCTTCAAGACAAAGCCAAGGCACTCATCCCAGATATATATGACAGTGAGCATGATAGAGGAAGGATGATATTTTATTGGGCAGTCTCTTGCTTGTGTTCTGGCTCTAACCCCAACTCAATGACTACAGTCAAGAAGGGAAAATTGCATGTGTCGGTGTCCTAAGGAGAAAAAGCAAATGGGGTTTATAATAGTAATGTTTTGAAATTCAGTTATTACAGGGAGGTTATATGCAACTCTTCAAGTCCAGAGGGACTGGTAAGGTGTGGGGGTTGGGAAGCGTGACTATGCTGCCCAGGCGAGCAGATCTGGTGCAGGCACAATCCGCAGTGGAACACTCCAGAAAGGTGTACAGGGGGGTTGCCCGAACCAGGGGAACCTCAGGAGGAGGCAAGAGAGCCACCAGAACCTTTCAGCTCACACGACAGCAGCTGGTGAGACCTGGGCAGGGCCAGGAGCAACTGTGGCCAAGCCCCCAGCACATATAGAAGTCCTTGAGGTGTGCTAACAACCAGGAGCACTGTGAACAGGGCATGGAGCATCAGCCATAGCATGCCATGGCAGGTTGCATGGCAATTCATGTGGCAGGATCACACAGGATTCACACAAGAAGGGTGCTTGATCTCGACCAGGGAGCGATGGCATCCACTCAGCAGAAAGCCACGGCCCCTATAAGCTCTGCATCCTCCACGACTGAGGTAACTTCCCAGAGCTCCAATGGGAACATGCTGCCAGCCAGGTGCCAAGATACAGGGTGTGCCCTGCTCTTACGTAGTATTGGACAGCAGCAGAGAGCACACCTGCACCTGCGGGAGGTGCAGCGAGGAATAGGAACTCCTCCACTTAGTGATAGAGGTCCAGAAGCAGGTGAGTAGGTTGAGGACTATCAGGGACTGTGAGAGAGACTACTGGAATGGAACTCTATCCGGAGACAGACCTCACAGGCAGACAGGATCAATCACCCTGATATCTGCTGGATAGACCACACAGCCAGGTATGCACAGTCCAGGAGGCTCCTCCAGTGTATTGATGATAACTTTTTTTGACACAGGTGGTGCGGGAACCAACAAGGAGAGGAGCACTCCTGGACCTAGTATTAACAAACACAGAGGGACTTGTAGAGGATATTAAGGTTGTGGGCATCCTAGGCTGTAGTGGTCATGAAAAGATAGAAAGATAGAGTTCAGTATCATGGGTACCAGCACAAAACAAGAAGAAGTAAAATTACAACCTTAGATTTCAGGAGGGCTAAGTCTGATCTCTTCAAGAAACTGCTTGGAGAGATTCCGTGGGCTAGGGCTCTGGAAGGCAAAGGGGTTCAAGAGAGCTTGGTATTCAAAGACCATGTCCATAGTAACAAAGGATGTGGAAAATGCTGAGGTACTTAGCGTCTTCTTTGCCTCAGCCTTTAATAGTAAGACCAGTTGTTCCCTGAGTACCCAGCCCCCTGAGCTAGAAGACTCAATAAACACGATAAGTCTGAAGCACTTAGACATTTCTGTCACTTATGAAGTAGAAAAAATATTGGTCTTTAGTCTTGTTTAGACAATGGTGGATTAAAAATAAATCACAATGGTAAATCTGAGGAATAACCAATAAGGATCATGATCTGACATGGATTTCAAGACAGACAACAGGTAGGACTATGTAAAAAAACAAACTTTCCTTCAAGGATATAATCTGCTGAAGGGAATGATAGTGCACAGCAGGACTGATATTATAAACTAGTATTTTAATTTGATGTCTAGATTAAATATGAAGTATGGTGAACTGTCCTGTGTTAATGAATCTGCCTGATATGGTATTTATATTGTTCTGAAAATAATGGTGAAAATGGAAGGGTCCGTTAGCTACTTTCAGACTTCTTCCACAGATTGTAGCTGTAAAATTTTCCCCATACTACGATATATGAGCTGTTTTCTGTGGAACTTCAAAAATAATAATTTTTCATAATGGAAGTTATAACCTCTATTGGATAAAGGCTCACAGAGTTGGACACAGAAAGCCCAATTTCTTTGGATCTAACTTAGTAGAAAAATCTAGTATATATAGTTTATTTTTCCTTAGGATGGGAATATTTGTCTGGACAATTAGAGAGACAAGGAAAATATAGGGCTTAATACTCTCAGGCTGCTTTATTATGTATGTAAAATCATCTGGTGACAAAACATCAAATGCTAAAGGTAACACTAAATTGGTCCTTTTTTGTTAGGCCTTTAAAAGTGGAATAAGGACACACTTTAGAAGGAGACTGGAAATGTAACGGCAGGAAATTGCTGCAGTGAAATCTAAGCTTTTAAAGTAACCTGGCCTGGTTCAGCTTGTATATTACACCAAATCATATAGCTTCTCCTTATTGGGACATTATTTTTTTTTTAACTTATACCAAGAGTACCCAGAACGTATGATCAGCTTTATTCCTTAATACTAGTATATTCTTCCTTTTCTTTCTTCTTTTTTTTTTTTTTGACTATTGCTTTTCTTCACTTGTTCACTTATTGCTTCTTCACTTTCCCCCCACATCTCCTTATTTAGTTTCTCTCATTTTGAGAATCACCTGTATCATTTATCATTAGTCAGTGTTATAATTTCACATTCTTTTCTTTGCCTTCCATAGAACTGGTCTTCATTTGAAAAAAATATTTTATATAGACATTAGTAAACCGAAAACAAAAGAAACTGCATAGCAAGTTGTATTGTTGCTTTTATAAGTATTTCTAACACAAAATCTTCTAGAGTGAAGCAGCTTTGTGATGTTAACAAAGAACTTGATTCGAATAATTTTAAGAAAAGAGATGTCTATGCTTTCCTTTATCCTGTGGAATTCAATACTTCTGTGAGAAAGCTGAAAAAAAAAAGAAAAGAGGAGGAGTCAGGAAAAAACAAACCAACGAAACAGATAATGAATGTCCAAAACAACTCTTATGAAACTAGAAATCAGAAGCCCCTAAAGAAATGATCCAAATGGAAGAAGGTAATTGCGTTAGCATATGAAGCTTAGCTCCTTGTGGACAAATAGACAGCAATCTCTGCAGAAATGAATGTCTAAAGTTAAGATCACTGGAGTAGAAATACAGTCCTTAGTAAGAAAAGTCTTCTGTGCAGGGAACCAAGGCCTATTGTGGTGCTTAATCAGAGGACTTCTGGCTACATAAATTCCATAGATTAGTATAAAATAGTAAAAGAGATCAAACTTAATGAGATCAAATTCAAAAGGTGTTAAAGAAAAAACAGTGTGGTCAAAATTTGTACTGTACATTAAGACATCTGAAGAACAGATGAGATTTTCTGCTAATGTCAATAACGTTATGCATGTAGTGGTATGAGCAAACAAGCACAGAAGATAGAAGGGAGCAAAAGGTTCAGTATGATATGCTATGTGTATTATTCCAAGAAAAAATGCAGCAAAAGCAGTGACATGACAGGTTTGTAGTGAGTACCAGTTTTATCTTACTGCCCAAGTGCAAAACTAGGGAAGATGGTCATGATATGTCACAGTACAAACCTCCTGGCATGAATGTGCAGTATGCATCAGCAGAATAGTACAATGCGTGCAGTGGGATGTAACTGTAAGACGCACTTTAGAAGAAGAACTCAGCAGCAGTAAAGTTATGTCCTTCTTGGCTGCAAGGCAGATTAAGAAACACAGAATGCTGAGGTTATGTGTTACCATCTTAACAACATCTTATAATGGGTCTAAAGGAAAACCTCAGAATTCTCAAAACATCAGAGTAATTACATCCCTGAAACTGAATTCATAAAACCAGATAGATCACAACACACCACTGCTAGCATATTTATTCGTATGATTTGGCACATCCGTTGAATATTCAGTCCACATAGAACATTAATAGTATGTTCAGGGAAAATGACAATAACTGCATATCTATATAATAAGCACCTAGCAAAACCAACCCTGAAATGACATCAGTAAGCTAGAAACCATGAAGTCTACACAGGGTATCCATAAACATACATAAATGAAAATAAACAAAGTAATACTTTGACAAGGAATTATGTTATATGAAGTATCTATCAGAACAATTAAAAGTCAGATTTTCTACACCTCTAGTGGCAGTGTTGGCTGTAATATATGGATTGCCACAAAAAGCTAGGGCCGAAAGAAGACAAGGAATTCTGGTATTAAACATATCTGGGTATTTTTTACTAGGAAAATCAGAGAACCATCTAGGCAGCCAAGCTTGATATCTGCAGAAGATAAGTAAGTACTAGATAGGGCAAACCTTTGAAACAAAATATTAATAAGAAAACTTGACAGTCCTCCTTTGTTGCATTGCAACATCTCTCCCAAATGAACAAGTTAATCAGACCAAAGTGTAAAGATACATCAGGAAGACGATAGCAGCAAGGTAACCACTTTCACCAGACTAAAGATGGCACTTCAAAAGAGTATTCAGCATACAGTACTAAGCTGCACAAGAGATATTCCAGAAGAATGACAGGCAAGAAGGTCTGATGGAAGTCAAAGTAACTTTTATGACATTTTAGTACACTGCAGCGCAAGAAAAGTGCACAACAAAATCTTAATCACAGTGTTTACAAATGCAGGAAATGTCACCTAAAACTGAGTCACAACAAAATGCAAATCAGAATAGCACATATGAATTACTTTGATCATTCCTTAGAAAAAGGAAGCATTAGGTCTGATCCAAAATAGCAAAAACAATAAAGCATTTAATAGTCCTCACACCATCCAAAAGAGCCAGAAGTTTTATTTGAGATGATGACCAGTTAAAATCCACACTGAGACTAATAATTTCAAAGAGCATCTCCGAAATGGAAAGACAGGTGTTGAAAGAGTGAAGGGAAAGCAAGAAGTTGTTTCAGTATAACTACCTGCACCAAGTCTGAAGGACACCTTTGCTTCTGAAACAAAATCCCAATATGAAATTTGGTGAAAACAGAGTATGATCATAAACAAAGTACTGATAGACACTTCACATGCATTTATAAGAGAAGCGTAATGGCAGGAAGAGTTTAAGACATGCCAATGCAGCAGCCCAGAAAGACACATTTTGCTACTACTAGTAAGCATCATAAACTACTAATCAGTACAGGTCCAGCTGCATACGAACGGCAGAAAAGGTTACAGTTTTCTTACCAAAAACTCAGTGTTTGGAATACAAAACCCTCAGATTTTCATCTTAAACCTCAGCAGTGTAACACCAAACTGAATTACAGGACTGAAAAAAGCAGTTTTTCTAAAGAGCATAACTATGTCTAACTTTTAACAACATTTTCAGTAGAATCAGTCTGAAATGTGTTTCTCAATGTATGGTACAATGCTAAAAGTGGTCAAGAGACATATTTTATTGACCTAGTATGGACAAGCGAGTGGAAATGTTGCATTTGTGCAAACTAGCCAAGTCAGGATTGCGAAGAACCCGTGGCAGTCAGTGCTGCACTTCAGAGAGTTCTGACAAGAACTGGCAGCTGAACTTGAGCACAGGGGAAGCTGCTATTTGCTGATAGCTTGTTACAGTCATGCTTTTAAATACTTGAACAAAGCAACGTGTTTGTCAGCGCTGCAGTGAGTCAAATTATGACAATTTCCAGAGACATGATATTTGCATTTTGGATCATGGAGTACACCATGCTTTGGCAGACATTTTGAAAAACTTGAGAGTGACTGGATTTGCACATCTGCCCTCTGCAGTCTGTGCTATCAACTGTACTATCATTGACCTAATTAAATATTACTTTCAAACAGTTAGGCCTTAACTTCTGATTGCTAAACTCCTTAAGCACAGAGGCATATCTTTACCGCTATGAGTGAGAGGGGTTTAATCAGAGATTTTCTTCTGCAAACCTTTTAGGAAAGAAGAGCTGTAAATCATTTCATAATACAATGGAGTTGAGTGATTGATAGAATGAGAAAGAAACATCAGGCTGACACTTTTCAGAAGTGCTGAAGTTACTGCTGTAACAGTTTTAACAAAGGGATGGAAGGTATGCACTATGAGGAGGGGCTAAGGAATTTGGGTTTGCCTAGTTTGGAGAAAAAGAGCCTGAGGGGCAATTTCGTTGCTCTCTACAGCTTTTCGNATAAGACACATAGGAATCGCTCAAAGCTGTGTTGCAGGTGGTTTAGACTGGACATTAGTAAGCATTTCTTTACCAAGAGGTTGGTCAAACACTGGAACAGGCTTCCTAGAGGGATGGTCAATGCCCCAAGCCTGTCATATGTTTGAGAGGATTTGGACAATAGCCTTAGTAACATGCTTTAACTTTTGGTCAGCCCTGAATTGGTCAGGCAGTTGGACTAGATGATCGTTGTACTGAAATAATTTATTCTATTCTATTCTAAAATGTGAGTGATCAGTGGCAACTTTATGTTGTAATTATACTGGTAGAGCACAACATATCTTATGAAAACTATGAGACTGCAATCTCTTCTCATATTTGTTATGTTCTGCTCTTTCTCATGCAGCTATGTGTCGTCCATGGAATTAGAATCCATGGTCTGAAATATCATGCAAAGAAAGAGAAGACCCCATAAAGACTACAGCTTTGCTGCCAGGAGCACAAATAAAATTATCATGGACTCTGGTGTGTCACCTAGGAGGGCAAATAACAATATTCATTTCAGCTACAACAGAATTTTAGGTGAAGAGGAAGATAGAATATGATATGCACTGATGTAGTTATTAACTAGAGCATTAGTAACATCTCCAAGGCTCTTTTACTTATGGAGGACATGCCTTGTATACAGGTGGATAACAACCTCCGTCATTCCTTTACAAGAAGCATGAGAGGTCCTTCCACTTCTGGCTCCCAGTGGGAGTATCCTAAGCTAAGTTTCTAAGAGTCTATATCTGGGAATCTATAAATGTCCTATGTCATTTCCTTGGCCTCGTGGGTGGTCCAAGCGGGTATAGCTAGGCAGGCCTTCAAAGCATAAGGCAAAGGCCGGGATGTGATCTCCACGATCATGATGTTCAGCCCCTACTACTGAAGCAATTATGCCATATAATCCCGTTGACAAACTTATGCAGCTTCATTGTGAACATAGTTTATATTTCTTTTCCTAGAGTTCTTGAAATTCAGTGCTTCTCCTACACAGGAAAGTACTGGTAGTGAGTGCAGCTCTGGCCTGCCACAGAAGTGTCAGTGCTGCTCCAAATCACAGAGCCACGGATGGGAGTATCAGGACTATGGCAGTGAAGAGTAATTACCATCACCTGCTTGGTAAGGTGTCCTACTTTAAAACTTCCTTGGGCTCAGTCCAAGGCATAATTCCAGCAGTGGCAGAAGAAACGGTGACAGGTTGGAATGTGTTTTAAAAGTACAGAAAAATATAGCTGTTTTGTGGCTGAATTTAGTGTATATATCAGCATAGCCCAGCTGTTCTTCCTTGTTTTCGTTCTCTGATTCATACTTTGAAATGTTAGTTGCTCCCTGCACCACAGAGGCAGAGAACTGGTTTGTACTGTAAAAGAACCAATGACACCACTTAATATTATTTTTTTCACCTGACAGCTAAGCTATCTTTAAAAACAGACCAGAAAGGCTGAGGAAAATGTAGCAAAAGTTGATGGCAGTTCTTTAATTTGGTTTTCTATTATTTTGAATCTATTCAGTATTCTTTGTAATACTGCCGCTCATAATGACTGTATTTGGAATTAACATAGGTTTCATGTGTAATTCAATGGGTATTCAGCGTAGCCTAGCAACGGCTAAAGCATTTTTTTCTTCTGGAAACTAGAGCATGGCTGTTGATGATTTCAATTGGTAGACTGGGAGGTACACATTACTCTGAATTTCCGATTTTCCCAATTAAAGGTGTAAGATGCTATTTATTTATAATGCAAATTTGTGTTGATTATAAGAATTTACATGAAGAAGAAATAAATATATCATCAAACCTCTGCAAGCTCTTAGAACTGTCCAGATCGTAGTATGGGAATAACATCTGAACCATAAAGGT
The DNA here is from genome assembly GCA_013400135.1 of Rhinoptilus africanus. Taxonomy (NCBI): domain Eukaryota; kingdom Metazoa; phylum Chordata; class Aves; order Charadriiformes; family Glareolidae; genus Rhinoptilus; species Rhinoptilus africanus. Next base: position 124,594 of record VXBO01014794.1, read on the forward strand.
TAAGTCCAAAGGCAATTAGAGCTACAACAATGGGAAAACCTTTTAAAATATACAGTGTTCACACATCTCTGCATTTCAAGGCCTTTGTAGGTGTGTGGATGTATTTGTTATAACAAATAGTGTAGAGGAGGCTTTTAATGTCTATAAATACATTTCTCTCAGGGCTCATGCTGTGTGTGGCAATATGTTCTTGTTAAATATATAGTCAAAGGAAACCTTACTGTATTAACCCAGTTTAAATAATGAATTAGTCCAAGTAAATACATAAAAATTCTTTTCCTCAAAAAGTAAAAAATTAAGTTGCAAAATCAATGTGCAGCAGAATCCTCAGTTGGTATATTCATAGGATTTTATAAAGGTTCACAAAAGGCTACAGATATCAGGGTGAACTCACCTGTCTGTAGGTGATTGATTTGCAATATTTAAAAGGCAGTATTCATGTTTACTGAAGAACATTGTTTTTACTTTTAGTAGTATGAGAACAGATTTCATGGGAGCAAAAAATAAAGTTGTTGACATGTTAAAAAAACAAGAAAGGTCTAAACAACTTTTTTCTTCTGTATTGTTGAATGGATGTGATTGCATGATTTTGTGTTCAATTTTTTTTAGAATTATCAAGAAATTTTAGACTTAGTTAATTGAACATTGTTTTATGACTGCATAATAGTGGTCAGAGAAGCTGTAAATACATTGGTTTAGTGTTGTATGTTTCCTATTCCAAATGCATCCTAAAAGTTGAGATTGTGTTTTCAGGGGCCTTTAAACCCCTGAATGCATATTCTGGTTGACATTTAGGTCAGCTGATGTTTCTTGTCCCTGTGCATCTCTCTAAATTTTCAGTGCCTATAAAACTAGAAAAAATAAAACAAGAGAAACAAGCTGTTAAATTTTTCTACACTGGGTCAGTCAATTGGGAATGAACTTCAGAAGTATAAATGGAGCAACATCACCTCAGAATATATGTCAGACTTGTTGAGCTTGACAACTTAATTGTCACAGGAAGAGGAGTAACAAGATAAAAGGGTATTCTTAAATATGTGGAAAGTCAGGAATAGCCATATTTTTATGGCCTTAAAGGAATAATCAGTCTTTGAGTCTTCTGAGATTTGAGCGTATAGCTAAGGTGAAGTATGAAAACACACAGGCGGGTCTAATAAAAGAAGTGTGAGAAATCCAAGCACTGATCTGTTTTCTATTTAATTTGGTATACAGCATTCATACAACGATGTCTCAAGAAAGATATCACTGATAATTTTGCTACTGAAGTACTTTAGAAAGCATATTCAATATTTTTCCTGTTGAGCAAACATATAGAGACAACCTCATAAGCACTTTGTCTTTGAGCAGCAGTTCATGAGTTGTGAAAAAGATCTAGAGAATTTTTGTTTAATTTTTCTAAATCATTTAATTAGCATTTAAGAAAAGAAATTTAAAATGCTTGTACAGAGCAACAAACCATATTGCTTTCTATGTGCTGCTGGTAAAAGTTGCCTCAATATAGGCTGCAACTTAATGAACGATTGATACATTTTTCATAGACTTGAGATGAGATATTGCAGTTCATGTTCAAGCATCACCATTTGAACTGGAAATAAAATTCACTATCGAAAGGATGCTGTTATTGAAAGCACTTTTGTTGTAAGGAGACAATACCTGAGAAGCACCAAGCAATCCTCACAGTATGAAACAGACATGGCATTGTTCAAGCAACCAACAACAGCTCTACCAATTAAGTTGATAATAAAAATATCACATAACATTGATGAGAGACATAGACCTGTATTATGCAGCCTGGTAAACAGGCATTCATTCATGTTGTTTCATTGAACTATGTTGAATTCAGATCTGCTGTATAGAAAGTGAAAGTCTCCGAAGATCATTATCTTTTTTCTTGTGCATATAGGCCTCTAGATCTCATTCACTTTTAATGCATTTTCTACCCAGCTTTGCAAAAACAGCCTTTTGCACATGTGTGAGCCTGTGATGTTCTTTTACAATAACTCTTCATATTTTTCATATAAAAATTGATCATAGGAAACAGGTAATTTTATTGTGTGACAGAGCAAAAGCTTATATACAGGGGCACAACACTTTCATCATTCTGCAGATAGAGAGCGTAAGCTGATGAGTCTTTTGTATCACCAGATCCTAGTAAAATGGACTTTTTTCATGAACAGATGAACAAAGCTCATGAAAAAAATGCCATTTAAACAGACTGGTATGATCATAAACACTGTCAAAAAAATGCATGTAGCTGTCTTAAATGCATTGACTGTAATTGCTGAAACAAAACATTACAATCTCACTTGTCTTCCAAACTTTCATTTAAAGGGAACAGTGATTTATAAAAGCCATTCCATATGAATTCTTGTTTTCCCTTTCTTCAGCTTTCTCTTATTCTGTGTAAATAATCATCCACTTTGATATATATCTTGTACCTTCACCAAATTCTCTAGACTATAGAATCAAAAGACAAAAGACCTTTTGTCTTTTATGCATTTGTCTTGGCATTTGCATTCCTTGATGCTCAAAGATGTATTGGGTTGTCTATTTTACTGAATATTACATTACATATGTTTTATAATATTTGTATTTGACTAATCTAACCTATATCAAAGCAAATAAATAATATTTTGTTTAATGTATATTATCTAGTATAATCCCTTTGGATGTGCTGCAAGAGAGATGGCTCTTCTTTTTTTAAAAAATATAATTTGCATAGTCTTTTAGAAATAATTTTCTTAGTTTAAGTACCTTCCTGTGTAGTACTTTTCTCACATCTATCTTCTTTAAGTGATTTGTATTCTTTACTTTCAAGTGACAAATCTGGAAGTTAATGAATATCAGTTCATCCTTTACTCTTGTTAAACAGTTCAAAATATTCCCTCAGAAATTATTCTACTTCCATTAGTAGAAATTTTTAATCCTCAAGAGAGAAAGGATTACTGTTGAGTTTGAAAATTGCTGCTCTCTGACTTAATGTAGTGACACTAGACTTGAAGACAAAAGCTTAAGAAAAATAATAAAATAGGAAAACTGAACCCAAAGGAAAAAAGAAATGATTTAGACAAATAATGTGAGCAGGATAAAGCCTGTGAGCTCACTAGATGCCAGATGTGAAGAGCAGCTACTGGTGCAGGGGTTATATTTCACGCTTCAGCAATTTCGTTCTATATATTAACACACAAGTGCCCTGTTAAAAGACAGGCTTTTTGAGTCTTTTTGGCTTTGTGATCCTGCTCAAGTCCCTTTTCTACTAATCTTTTGAAAGAGAAATCCTTCATTTTGCTTAAGTGATGTCAGTGTTTTCTAGTAAATAACAATTCTTTATATATACTTTCCACAAGCAT
>VXBO01014795.1:36828-54276 GCA_013400135.1 Rhinoptilus africanus
TGTAAGATTAAATGACTGTCACAGGAAAAATGTGTGAAAACAAACCCTTCATATTAAAATAATTAGCCATTTTTTTCTTTTTTTTTTATTTTTTGAAACAGGTAACAAAAATTATTTCATGGAATTTTATAATCAAAAATTAAATCAAATCCTCAAATTTGAAAAACAGTCAAAATCTTCAAATTAATTATAATTTCTTTTGTCTCTTCCACAAAATAAAGGAAATAAAAACTAACACAACATCAATGAAACCTAAAAAGGGACATAAATTAAACTTGCAGGCATGACTCTTACATCACCTACTCAGCTCAATATGAGAATGATTCATTTCTATATAATTACTATGCTCCTAACCGACTTTAGGAAAAGCTCTATATTCAACAAAACTTCAAAATACCCTACACATGTAACCATATAAGGCCCTAAGCACTGTCTTAGATTTAAAAGGCTTCTAAATGTGTGTAGGTATTCACAACAAATAAAATTTTGGTAGCACTCGACACCTGTATTAACAAAATACAGGCTGAGAAGTGACCAACTGATTTTTTGAAAATGAGAGCAAGCCATTGAGTCATAAAGTTATGCAACACTGAAAAGAACTAAGCATAAACTAAGCACAATCAACATTCAAAAGGCCAGCCTTAATACCCCAAAAAAAGACATTCAGAAAAAAATAACTGAAGGACCAAAACACCTTAGACCTGCTCCAAAGCAGGAGAGGAATTTGCCCTAATGGTCTATAGTGCTGCCTTCAGTGCTGTATATTTCTAGTCACATGATAATCTATGTGCTATATGTCTCTTGGATTTCAATGATACAGACAATGTAGTAAAGCTCATTTTCTCATTTCTTCATTCTTAACATTTTAATTTAATGATCTGCCAGTAAATTATTTTAAAGAAATAATTTTCAAAATAACTTAGAGGTGGATGGCAAAGTACTCTTTATAAGCAAATGACAATTACTACTTTGCCCTATACCATTACAGCGTAATTTTAATTCATCTGGGTACTTCTGTAACATTTAATAACTAATAAAAAAGAAAAGAACAAATAATACATCATTAATAGACTTTTAAAAATACGATAAACATTACTAATGAAGGCAAAAATACAGAAACAAATTAGCCAGTACACATTATGAGAGAATCCCTACCTTCTAGTATGTATTTGTCTTCCAGCAAATACGATCACAAGGACTGGCTCTTTGGAATAGAAGAATGGGAACGTGCTCCACTGTGCAGTAAAAGCTTTGAACTAGAATGTATGTGCCCTTTTGAGTTTATTTTGTAATTAAAAGCAAAGCATGGAAAGGGAAAAAATAAAGATATCTGCCACTGCTGGTGGCCTAGACTATTGGAGAAGATTTGAGTGCTCTGATCAGAAACTCCACTGTGATTATTTCATTTCGGAATGAAAGATATACTAAATGCCATTCTTTTTACTAAAAGATATGCCTTATAACATCACAGAAACAACCATTAAAAAACTCTTTAAAAATATTAATACAATAAGCAGTCCACTGATGTGAACAGAAAATGCATATTAAAAGCTTTTGCTTTTTCAAGGGGAAAGAAAGCAACGGAAAACTGTTTTCTGATTTGTACCTTTCAGCTTTATCACAAACCATGTCAACTACCAGCAATTCTTACCCGCTTTAATGAACATTCATTTCTGAGGGAGTAGCAGGTGTACAGAACAACCCATAATCAGTCTACAGAGTCCTTATTTTGGTCAGAACGGAAAATNATGATGACCACTCAGGACTGGGCCATAAAATCAAAGTTTACTTCAGCTACAAAAGTGAGCACAAACTGCAGAATCACAGCTCAGTAAGGAAAAGAGACACTTTCATACATTTCAGCACAGCTTCTGATTCTACTCTTTCCCAAAAAGATGTCTTCTGAACATATATACTGTAAGAGATCACCTCACTTTTTTGTCACCAAGCATAAATGTTTTCTGATTCAAGATCAAAAAAGAGAATACAATTTTGTTCAGCTGCATAAAATGCTGTGTTAAAAATGAATTTTATACATGACCTATATGCACTGCTAATCTAAATTTATTATAATCAAAACAATAAATCATAAGGATCATAAACTTTTTGAATTATAGATGTAGAATGATAAAACAAGTTATTCTTGTTTTATCTATTTTTGAAATAGTCAAAATAAACTCCATAATTTCTGGATTTCCATAATCCATGGCCAGAAATGGACGGTTCCGTGACCATAATCCATGGTCAGGCGACTATCTTCTGCTTTTCTTCTGCAGCCTATGCGCTGAGGACATCACAAAAAGATCAAAGTACTCATGAAAATACGCTAAAGAGTTGTTTTCTATAAAAAAGGGAGAATTTTCCACACATACTTGTTAAGCTTGAATGTTGATTATATTACTTGATTGGTATATGGAAATGTAATGACTGTAGTTTGTTTCAGTTGTCTTATACAACAATTTCAATTGTAAAACATAAGGAAATGACATTTTAACACACTGTTGATGGTATTCATCTTCAGTATCCTTGCATTTTAGAAAGCAAAGCAGACTTAAGCAAAGCAGATTTATTCATCAAAGGTGATCCTTCAAAAAGAAGCAGAGCTTTTAGTTTGGGGTAAGTACATCGATAAAATTTTTGTACTCCATAAACATCCAGTAATTACAATCACACAGGTACAAGTCTCTTAAACTGTTCAGTTCTGTGTGTCCAGCTGAATTGCCCTAGAGTATGCAATAGAGCAATATGAAAAGCTCACCTTGAACAACTACTATCCCAAAATGTAATGGAATGTAATAATGTTTTAACCTTCTTTGAACCGTGTGTCAAAGTTGATTGGACCCAATCCAGGGAATGAAATCAATCTTGCTATTTTAAAAAAGAGCTAGAGAAGCACTTTTTACCATCAAAACATAACTCTTATTGCACCTTTCCTTTTTATGTGTTTTCTTCCAATGACGACACTACAAAGGAATTATTACCCTGTATATGGTAAACTTTAAATTGTACTTATTTTTGCCACTACCAATTGTTTATCATATAGAGCCTTCTAAATAAGAACATTTCCCAGGATTACTCAAATGTAGTTCAAGTATGAGCAATTTTGCCAGCTCCTGGTAACAGTGATATCCCAAGTACAGCTGTATTTCTCTGTTGAAACCAAGGTGTAAATGAGGAAATAATGTAGCATTTCTGGGAGTGATAAAAAAATATCACATGTGATCAGTTGCAAGAAGATCATCTGGAGGCTAGTCGCTACTACTGAACACCAGCAGTGCATACTGGGGCAAATACTGTTCAACCGCATCATTAACAATCTGGATGATGGGCAAAGTGCATTCCCAGCAAGTTTGCTGATGACCTAAAATAGGCAGGAGTGACTGATAGGCCAAATGGTTGCGCCATCCTTCAGATGAGCCTCAACAGATAGGTGAAATGGGTCATGAAATTAAGTACAAAGACCTCTACCAGCGGAGGAATGACACCAGGCAATAGTTGATGGGTAGCTGTCTGGAAAGTAAGTCTGCAGAGAAAGACCTCGGGTCCTGGTGGATCACAATTTGAACATTAGCCAGCAGTCTGCACTTGGAGTAAAGGCAGCCAACAACTTCTTCGGCTGCACTAGGAGAAGTGCTGTCAGCAGGTGACAGGAGGTGATCCTTCCCTCTACTCAGCCTTGGTGAGACACACTTGGCTCCGGTCCTGGGCTCCCCAGGACAAGCACGTTCTGTCTCTCTCCAGGAGAGACATGAATATACTGGAATGAGTCCAGGGAAGGGTCACAAAGATGATAGACCTAGGAGGAAAGGCTGAGAGAACTGGGATTGTTCAGCCCAGAGAAGTCTCAGGCACATATCTTAGACATATCTAAAAATATTTGATGGAAGAAGGTAAAGAAGACAGAGCTAAACACCCAGACACACAGTATATCCACTGACAGGAGAGAAGGCAACATGCACAAACTGAAGTGCAGAAAATTCCATGCAAATCAAAGAAAAAAAACTTTTTAACGTGAGGGTGTCTGAACAGTGAACAGATTGCCCAGAGATTTTGTGGACTTCTCATCCTCGAGACAGTCAAAATCCAACTAGACACAGCCCTGGACAATCCGCTGTAGCTTATCCTGCTCTGATCCAGGGACTTGGGAGAGCTGACCTCCAGAGGAGCTTCCAACCTCAGCCATTCTGGGATTCCATAATACCACTGTGTGAGGGTTTAGAAAGATCCTGTACTTGACTCGAACAAATTACAGAGAAGAATGCCATACGTACAGACATATTAAATGCACATGCACACTTTCTGTCTTAAACCAAAGAGTTGTGTATATAGATATACAAATAGGAAAAAGGTTCTATAACCAACTTTTCACACAGGATTCCTATCAAATGACATTAACTGTTAAAAAAAAAAAAGTAATCTCAACCATCAAAATCACTCCATCCTGTCTTTAAAAGGTATTGTGAACTTTAAGAGTTTCATGTAAAACAATTTTGGAGAACAATGAAGAAACTAATATAATTAGCTGATTAGCTGCTCCTTAGGTAAAGCTCCACTGATTGACAAAAGGTGTTTCAACAAATAGTAATGATCACAATGTCTTGTATTAAACACAATGGAAAGAAAGGCATCCAGCAAACAGGTCCAATGCCTTCACTTGCCAAGGAAATTGCTGTTCTTTTCAGAATGTACTGAACACAAGACATGAACTTCAAAGCATTCTCTTCCCTACTTTTAAAAGAGAGACTTTAATCCTAAACAGCAGTCCTTGACCTGCTGGATAGTAGGAGACTGTATTAAAGAAGTCAGCAAGTTTGTTTAGACCTCATAATTTGAAAACAGTACACCTGAAGACATATATTAGAAGACCAGATATTTGTTCTGTTTGTTACTCCCCAAGAGAACTTCTAGAGATGGGAAAAAGATTGTGTCCCGTCTCTTCTCTAGAGATGGGAAAAAGATTGCTTTTACCTTTAACAGATAGGCATCCTACACGAGGAAACATTAGTCACTACAAGCAGATAATGCTGGCATTATCATAGTTTACAAAAAGCATTTCCCATTACCTTCTTTAAATATATGTGCTGTGTACCAAATCTATACAATTTGCAGAAAACAATGCTAAAAGAACAATACAGTTCTGAAAATTCTTCTGTAGAAACTGTACAGAAAAGAACACTATCTTCTGCCCATATCTTCATGAAATAAATACTTATGAACTTTTATTTTAGCTATTATAGTTAATCAACTTAGAAGATATATACTTAACATGGATAAAATCATTTGAGAAATAAGAAAGTGAATGTCATCCAAAAAGAGAAGACCACTCAATAAACAGTTCCTCTTGTGCATAACCAGAAGCAGACTGCAAATTTTAGCTCTTCAGAGCTCTGTCAAAATTCTGAATTGCAATAGCCATACAATTATTAACAAAATCATTATACAGCTATGAAAATCTGAATTCTAACAGCAAAGTAAAACTAAATACTGTGAAATTAATAGGTTTGCACTTCCCTCCTTTATCTTTGCCTTTGTTGTTGAGAAGACTTCCTGCTGGCAATTTGTTAGTAAACCTTAGACAGCTCTTTTATCAGACAGAAATCTGACAACCAACCCTAAATGAAAAATAATGAAAAAAGTTATCCAATGATAAATATTCAACACGTACACACAATGTACGTATATATACATACACACACACTTATGGCATCAAGGATTTGCAGAGTATTTCATCAGTGTTTAACACAGAGAAGCTGTTAGTTCTTCCCTTTCTTATGCATCTGCATGCAATTCTATGCAGCATTTATGACAGTATTCTCACAACTGCGAAAGTATCAACCAGCTGATCTGCAAACTGATTTTATTTTCTGTGCTTCTGTTCCAGAAGCAGACCAATTAAAAAAAATAAAAGCTTACTCCTAAGTTCAAACTCCAGCATATGCTTTACTAATTTAGGGACGGAGAACTCGACACATTACACAATCAATAGCCACGGTAGGAAGGAAGAGAATTTGTGTAACGATGTGATATGTCTCCAACTTCACTTTCATTCATAAGCACATTTGCAAAAAGCACTTGTATGTGATAACTAGTATGATTACCACAGTCATATCCTATATACCACTGCATTTTTCTTGGACCTTTATGCTGTATTCCAACCTGTGCAATTTTGGCTAGCAAAGACAGGATTATAACCTACTTTTGTAACAAATGCAAAATACATTGTGCCCTTGCACTACTAAGAGCAAATTATTCATTACACACAAAACCATCCTTGATCTTACACAGTGAATGAATTTTCTCTGCGTGATCATCTGAGTTACTCACTGAATCATATGAGATGTTCAAATTGCAATAGCAAATTCCAGTGCTAGGAGGAAACTAAAATCCTCTGAACTATATTCTGGATTTATATAAAAAAGACAACAATAACATTAAATTGGTAGTACTGGATTTGCCTCTCAATACATTTGCCATGATTTGCACCTGAATGTTATTCATTTCACTTTAATAGAAGATGATAGTGTTCATGTGCTATGTGATCTGCAATGTCACCTGTGAAGCATGGAGAAAAGGACGACTCAACACTCTGTAAGAACTCTGCCTGCTCCCAGGCTGCCCTGTTCTGCGCATACAAATGCTCTTAGCAGTTGGAAGGTAGTACCTGATGCTCTTCATCCCCTTTAAACAAATACTTCCACTTTTTCCTTTAGTTAGAGCTTTGATTTTTAGCAACAGCTTAACCAGAATTTTTAACTTTGGAATCAATAGTTTGAAATCACAGAAAAATTCTTACTTTTTTAAATTGCTACACTGAATTAGCAACTACAGAAAATATGTATTTTAATTATGCAACTATATGGAAAAAAATAAAAAACATAAGCCCAGGTTCGGTTTGCTTTGTCTTGGAGAAAGGGAAATACTGATATAATCACTATAATTGGAAGAGAGATATGACACATTTGCTGTTCCACATTACCATTATTTTGGGTTTTTTTTTTTGTAATTTTGAAGCACCTCATGAACACACTATAATCACAGATGATTAAGAAAGGACTTCAGAAAGACATGTCCCCTCTTATTCTACCTCAGGGCAAAATCAGCTATGTATGTAATACAGCATCAGAAAGATATCTGTTTAGCCTGTTTTGAAAAACCTCAAGGATGAACCAACCGCAATCTCTGTAAGGAATGTTCAGTCATCCTCAGTAGGTGAAAGTCTTTTCTAATGCTTAACACAAACCTCCCAGCAGGAGCTGAAGAAAAGCAGTCCAATGCAAGTGGACGCTACACACTATAAACTACGTTTTTCCTTGAATTATGCGGAAAAAAAAGAAAAAGTTAACATGAAATCTCTTTCTTTCTGAATACTAGACAATTCCATTTCTTTGATTATTTCTGACAGCAGTGTATATATGTTAGATTTCTGTTACCCTTGCACAGACAGACTCTCCAATTTATTGATGTGCAGAACCTCATTCATTTAGGGAAATGAATACCTGAACTGCAATACACAGGAAAGTATACAATGGTATTTCCAAATTTTAATTTTCACGTTTTCTTTACGTACTTGATCGTTGTGCTCGTACTGTTTAAACTTCACAGTTTCCATATGTTCCATTTTCATTCCAAGTTGGCTTATTCAATGGATATGACTGATGCTTTTGAGCATGACTTTAGGATGACTTTGAGGATGGTTTTAGCAGTAAGTGGAAAGTTAACATTCCCATGCTGAACAAACAAAAAATTAAATGGGAACTTTTCAAGCAACTCCAGTTACTGCTAATGTGGCATTCTATTTGACCTATTATAAAAGTCCTGATCTATCTGAATACAGATCTATGATTCTAAAAAGATAAAACATATGTTTTAACAAAGCCTGTACAATTAAGTCTGGCCATTATAAGATGCTGGAGGCAGCACTGATACCAAATTCAATATCAATAGTAAAATTTATGTCCTCTGCCATAAGCTAAAAGATAACATTCCCTCAGCAACATTAAAAAAAAAGAAAAAGAAATAGATACATAATTGTACCTGTCTCAAGGATATTCTGGCAGATAGCACCCTGCTAGAAGTAAAGTTATGATCATTAGAAAAAATTTTGCATTCCCTTGGGGAATTTTGGGAAGCATAATGTCAGTAATATTTGCCAAGAATCAACTGATTCATCTCCCAGATTAGTGCAATTTATCTGCTTTTTGTACAAGAGCAAAAAAAAAAAATGCTAGGAAGTACCAGTGAAAGAAGATTAAAATGTAAATTTAACTATCGTTTCCAACTGTTTTTTCTAAAATCATTTCTCTCAACTGTGCAAGTGTCAGGGCTAATCAAGTAAAAATATCTGCAGTAGCATACAACATTGCCTTTTTAAGTTGAAGGAAGACTATGCAGTTTATACCAATAAAAAGTTAAATATGATCATGCTTCAACATGTTTGTTGAGGGACAAGAAGGAATGTTTAGGGATCTCAAAACAGAACTGGAGAGTGTCAAACTGTCACAGAGGAGACGGACTAGAGTGCTGAGAAATCATAAAAGATGATGAATTTGTCATCTCATAGTAAAAAAGAAGCAGAGGATTTACTCTGTAAATATTTAGAAAATATTTTTTTCATTTTCACTAGTACAACTTCAATTAATTCCACACTGTCACTCTGGTTGTGAAAGAATCAGTTGAAGAACAAAAATTAACTACACAAGTTATCATCTCAGCAGATAAACATGACTTTACCACATCTGAAAATGTGACTCTGCATTTCAAGCTCAACTTTTATTCATTAATTTTCTTCAGTGGGAAATAATTCTAACTGTCTTTGCTGAGCAGTACTTCACAGTAACAGCAAAATGTTTTGAAACAGCTTTCTGGATTGGCAAAGGAATTTTTAGTTAACAACAATTTCTCCAGTTATTTTAAGAAAGACTAGCAGTTAATTAAAATATATTTGGTTTCAATGCCTAAGTATTACTGGCATCCTTAACAGTCTACAAAAAGGCTATTTTTCCCTCTCTTGTATGGTCCCTCTCACCATTATCCTTCCTTCCCTGCTTGTCTAATGCTTTTCCCCGTCATTTCTTGATCTCATAGTAAACAAAAAAACAAAACAAAAACCAAAAAACAACCAAAACACAAAACCCAAACAAACAAAACCCCAAAAAAAGAACAAAAAAAGTTGATTGGGGGAAACAGATGGTACGAGAAAAAAATGCAACTACTATACATAGCAAAGAGCTGTCTGTCTGTAATTACAAAGGCCAACAGTGGGATATGACTACAAGAACAATTAAGCTGAATTCTCAGTTATTTCAAAGAAATTCAGCTAAATGGAAATGGTGAACAGTCTTGCCAATCACTTCACTCCAAAATTTACCGTTAACAAGTTCCAACCTCTGACTAAACTTCAAACTAACCTGTGAAGCACTGGTCTTCCCATTTGTGATGCGTGTAAATGGCAAGATGTTGTTAGGGTTGGGCAAGTGTAGGGTTGTCCCCCAACTGGCCACAGCTGAGACCACCGGCCACTCTGGTGGTGCCTCTGTGAGAATGTATTTAAGAAAGAGCAAAACACAGCATAGGCAGAGAGAAGTAAGCAAAAAGCTGTGAGAAGCAGCCCTGTGAGCACCACAGGCAGAGAACGAGGTGAGGAAGAAGTGCTCCAGGCCACCAGAGTGGAGACCTCCTGTAGCCAATCAAAAAGACCAAGGTGGAGCAAATTAACATTTTCTGAAAGACTTTTGCCCAAAGGAGGGGTCCCCGGCTCGAGCAAGGGATAAAGGTAAGAAGGAAGGAGTGGCAGAGAGGAGCTGTTATGGACCAATCACAAACCCCGTTCCCCATCCTCCTGTGCTGCTCAGGGCACAGGGTGGGGAGAGGGCAGAAGATCTGTGAATGAAGGAGTGAAGATGATCCTGGGAAAAAGGGGTGGAGAGACTGGAGAGAGGCTTCTTTTTAATTTTGTCTTTGTTTCTCACTATCCAAGCCTATTTTAATTGGCAATAAATTAAAATATTTTTCCTAAGCTGAATCTGTTTTGACAGTAACTGGTAAGTGATCTCCCTGTACTTACCTTGACCCACAAGGCTTTTCAACGAATTTTCTCCCCCTGCCCTGCAGAGAAGGGGGAGCGAGAGAGTGGCTGGGTGGGGGTCTGGCAGCCAGCCCAGGTCAACCCACCACACAATTACACATAGGAACCCATACTCATAGGAATGGCAGATGAATTTAGCACTGTCCTACTGTACTGAGGATTTTCACTTGCGTACCAAAAAAGCCAGCCAGTTACACATCATCTATTTACTGTGAGGTCAAAACAACTTTCCCTTTTTAAGAAGCAGAATTGTATTTATAGATTTTGCAGAAGCAAGCATTTTAATCTTTTCATGTTTAAAGCAGTACGGGCAGAAGCCACAATGCTTCCACTTGCCATCATTACTATTTCCTAAATAAATAATGAAAAAAATGGCAGTATCTCGAAGGAAAAACTATAGCTCTTCCATGAAGGTTCTTACCATTAGCTAAATATTTGGTTTTGAGTCCTTCCATATGCAGATAGACAACAACCATATTTCAAGTAGTAACAGTTCATGTACCCAGTAATGCAAAAGGCAGGGCAGCTGGAACTGAGAGAGATAATGCAGTTCAGGATTCAGCTGTTTTAGAGGCACTGTTCAGGTAGTGCTTCTAAAATTCCCTCGGCTACACATATATGCTGCCTCCTTTACATATAGCTGTTCTCATGGGAGGACAAAATGACCACTGTTTGGGTTCTGCAGTCAGCCAGTGTCCACTAGTATCTGAAAAGAGATTAGCTATGTTATCAAAACCAATGCCACCACATCTGCCCTTTCTTTTTTTTTTTTTTTTTAAATAAGGCTGAGGGTGTCCTCAATAAAGTTTAGTTTGCCTAGTAACTTTTCTAACACCTTCTGTAATTGTCATATATTGCTAATGAGAAATCATATCTTAGATTTAACAACACAACAATGCTTTCTAGATGCAGACTACTATCCAATACTACTAGCTGCTGCAAGAATATATTTTTTTTTTAATTGTAGTCCTTTTGATTCAATAACAATAGGTCATGACAGACTTTAAAACATGGGTTTCCTTTATTTTGACATTACTGGCTCAGTTTTGAATGCCATATGGTTGCAGGCTTAACCTTTCAAACTTTGGTCTAATATCAAGTCCAATGTTAAGGTCACTTGCTCATCTCCTCCAGCTGAGCTGATGCTCCACCAATCTGAAATAATATCTTGTTTGAGCTGTTACAAAAATTTTCTCATTTAACAGTACTTCAGTAAATCAATTCAGCTTTGCAGATGCAGCTCTGCTTTTCCTTTGAATGCAAGTAACACTCTCATTCTGGGAAGCCATATATTTAAATTGTCCCTAATAGTTATTAGCTATTGAAACTTGATGCAGAAGTGGAAGTTATGAGAAAAGCATTGAGATAAGGGAACATAAATTGTAACTCATTTTTGTGTTCTCTCCTAGTTTTACATTTGCAGAGCCTTCACATGCTTTTACAGACTCTACAAATTTCTTGCTTAGTGTGAAGATACAAATTGCATGCTATGATGTTGTGCAAGACTGGAATTAATATTCTCCACCAAACTATCACAAAGGGATAGATGGCAAAAAAATCACTGTTTAGTATTATTGCTAATGAAAGTTTATGCAATGGGAAACAATATGAAGTTAGTATGAGCAGTATGAACAAACATACTGGAATAGCCAGACGGAAGAAATGACTGCAGTATCACAGATCTTATAGAATACACCTAATTTATCAAATACTATAGCTGTAATACAGTACAACTGTTTTGCTAGTGCTCTTTTCGACAGTAGTTTGTACCTATGGTAGAACAAGTTGACATAATTGCTGGAAAGTTTATGTTTATAAAGATCACAACTGAAAGTCAAGATAGTAAATGCAGGTTAATTGAACTCCCTTCAAATCTTAGATTCCTGTTACTGCTCAGGATTTATTTTCATCCAGTATACTGCAGGGAAAGGGGACGTAAGAAAGAGACACAAAGAGAGAAAGCACACAAATTTTAAATGCATTTTAAATCATAACTATAAATTTAAGGATTTCCTGACCTAGGACTCAATTAGAAGAGAAAAAATTGAAACATTTATTTATTAAGAAGTGCATACACGTATGTTTTCATAACACTGCCAGAAAACGGAAATGATTCAGTGCCTTCATTTTCTCAGTTCAGGATTAAAAGCAACAATTGTATATTTGCATGTAGATTTAGTAGAAATTGGTGTCAAATTAACTCAGGGAGATAAGAACTACTAAAACACAGGATTGAATTTATAGAAGTGATTATGCCGAGGTACAAATAAATAAATCAAATTAAAACTAATTATGCAAATTAGAAATCAAGCCAAATACCTACAAAGAGTTTTATACTGACAGCAATTAGATTGCAAGAATTCTCTGAGAAATGAAGCTGCAAGACGAGGCACTGGCCAATCAAACAAAATTTCATTAAAAGATCATACTTTCATTTCTCATATGCAGGATTTAGAATAACTCCAAAAAAGAGTTTTCTTACACAACAAAAATAATTTTATAGTGTTTCTGAATTATTACTCTCATTATGAAGTTGTCATATTGATTGATATTTAATAAGGCTTTTAATTAGTCTGATGAATTAGGCAACAAGTGACATTCACATATTGGCAGACCTTCTCAATCCTTGTCAGATAATGTTTTCACGTATGTCAAATTATTTTATGAGACTTTTCATCCTTGAAGTCTGTATTCCTTGGTGTATTCAAGTAACAGACCTCAACACGGATCCCCATGATTATAATGTACATATTGTAAAAACTTTGTGTGGGTCTTTGTTTCACACTGATGCATGATACAGTTTACTTCCTGATAGCCATACAAACATTTGAAATATTATCTTAATAGTAGTATCCTTATGAGGAAAAAGAGTTCTCATGATCATTACAATATACCTATGTTCCTGCTCTATGTGTGTACATAATTTAGAGAGCAATTAATGCTTTTAAAAAGTTACTCCCTGGATTCTGAAAATCACAAAAAAATTCTGTTAAACTAGAACTACATACTCCAGTTGTTACCTGGATTTCTAAAGCAAAGAAAGGACTTGTGATCATGTCCATCACAGGTGTCTACACCAGTCCATGCTATCAATAACTGCTCACTCTGGGGACAGAAGAGCACACATTTCAAATACATTAAGTTCCTAAAGGTTCTGTGAAAATCAGTAGCCACTAGGCCTGACCAAAGAAAGAGCTGGAGACCAAACTTTCCTCTTTCAAAACACCAGAGACTTCACAGGGGAAAAGAGACATTGGAAAAAAACTACCTTAGCTGCAGGCTAACAGGTTAACTTGGTTAAAAATACAGGAGAACTGACAAGTTCTGAGACAGTGTTGTCAAACCTGAACAAAGTCACCTGAATATCACAACTTCTGAAGAAATAAAGTATGCCAGGTTAGGCATCACGGCGTGTGTGAGGATCACCTATCACCTATCACACACACATGTAAAGACGATAGTACATTCAAGTTCCTCTTGTACCTTGGGATCTTGTTAGGAACGCTCCCTGCCATCACGTCTCCACATGTTTAGAAATGTGATTCAGCAATCATGGGCTCACTGACATGTCAGCACATAAAATGGAATAGCAAAACTTGAAGATTTTAGGATTTCATGACTTTCTCATTCAAATGCTTCGTCATCTGTCAAAACATGAATGTAAGAGTTTAGGTTTGTTATTCATGGTCTAAAATATCTTAGTGAGACTCAAAATCTCTTGTGCATTTTAGATATATATATATATCTTTATTTCCTTTCAGGAGGGATAAGGGAACTAGCTCTGCTGGTTTTAGCAGGGATAAAGTTGATGTTCTTCATAGTAGCAAGTATGGGACCATGTTTGGATATGTGCTGGAAACAGTGTTGATAATAGGGGGATGTTTTAGTTATCGCCGAGCAGTGCTTACACAGAGTCAAGGCCTTTTCTGCTCCTCACACCGCCCCACCAGTGAGCAGGCTGGCGGTGCGCAAGCGGTTGGGAGGAGGCACAGCTGGGACAGCTGACCCCAACTGACCAAAGGGATATTCCATACCATATGGCATCATGCTCAGCAGTGTAAATCTGGGGGAAGCAGAAGAAAGGAGGGACACATGATTAGAGTTATGGCACTTGCTTTCCCAAGTAACCATTATGTGCGATGGAGCCCTGTTTTCCTGGTGATGGCTGAACACCCGCCTGCTGATGGGAAGCAATGAATTAATTCCTTGTTTTGCTTTGCGGATTCTGTTTTACTTATAAAACTGCCTTTATTTCAACCCGTGAGTTCTCTCACTTTTACCCGTCCAATTCCCTCCCTCATCCCACCAGGGGGAAATGAGCAAGCGGCTGCATGGTTCTTAGTTGCCGGCTGGGGTGAAACCGCGACATGAGCATAAGGGCTCTGAGACTATTACCTGCTGGCAGGATTTGGCTACTGGGACTAAGGGCAACCGACCTCTATCCCCAGGGACGCGCTTGCTGCCCAGGGCTGGAGCTAAGCAGCAGCTGCCCCGCTCCCTGGTGGGGCAGTAGGATGGTCCTGGCTGCCAGGCCCTGCCTTGCCATACCCCTGGGGACATGGGGTTTTATGCTTAAAAAAAGCAGGCAATTATATGTGCCCTTAGTATGGACTATAAGGGAAGTCAGGTTGAGTCTGATGAAAATGGCAATTTTAGGTGTTGTGGTGCAGTTATCAGAAATTATTTTTGTACCCCTGTAGCCCTCCCGCTACCAAAACCTCGCCACGCAAACCCAATAGAAATTTATTGATTAGTGAGGGAAGTGATAAACCACTGTAAATAGAAATATGAGTCCTGTGGATAATATTCTTCCTACTCAATACAATGAAGCTGTGATGTTTGGAAATGAGTACATTAAACTTAATTTGTCTTAAGTTTAAATGACTGTTTACAAAGCCCAGGACAGGCATAATTTCAACACTGACACCCATGATGTACAATATAGCTACATAAATTTCAGGAGGGTTATACTCATAATGTCACTAATTATAATTCTAGGGATCTAAGTTACTACTGTAACATTGTTCTTCACTGCAGAAGATGACTAACACCTACCCACATTTCACCCTTCCCTTGGTAACAGAAAGTTAAGATCAGTGTTTTCATCCTAGGTAAAGTGTTGCCTGTACAGTGTAAAAATAACAACAAAGTTTTGCCAACTTGGAAATTATTTGTAAATATTTATCAATAATTTTCAATAGTTACAGATGATCAGAAGTGGTTTCCCCACGTAAAACGTACAAATGCAGGAGCATAGCACTATACTCTCTTTAAAAAAGACAGTCTTGCTTAATGCCATCCCTAAAACCACCAGGTGCTGAGTTTCAGTTTCAGAACAGATAATGCACTGTACATGCTTGTCTCACTTAGATTTTAGTGTGACTGTTATAACGAAATATGAGAGTGGTTTTAAGATATACACTGCAACAAGCAAGCTAAGCATTTGCCTTAAATAATAGAGAAACAGACAACAGGTATGCTTGCTACTACAGGGATCTTTCTGCTATTCCCTTTTCTGCTCTTCAGACCCCAGCAGCATCCTGCTACACCGCTGATGCTAACATTAGTACCCATGGCAGGCAATTTTCCAAAGCTAATCTGCCAGAACACTGCTCGTCTTCACTGCAGACAGAGCAGGATCAATCTCTTCCTAATTCACTGCCCTAAATCATGTCACTGTGACAGACAAAAGGCAAGATTTTGGGGGCAGCTACCCTGTAAATTGGTGAGGTATGTCATCTAGCCACATGCACATTTACTGAGATGCAAGAGAAGTGTTGTACACCTTGCTGTAAAAGTAATACATGAGTGGACAGAGGAAATGAGACTTGGTTGAATAAAGGGAATTTTGCACTTCCAAGAAAGTGTTATAATGCTTATTACGGTGAATGGCCAGACTGTTTCAAGGATCAGAAACAAAAATTTGCTTCACAGAAAAAGCTACTATCCAGAACACCTAGAAGGCCTCAAAGGAGTACTGGAGATAAAAGCTAAAAATGCCCCACTGAGAATGGGTAATCTCTGACACCCTGGAGCATGCAAGTGCAGGAAGGCAAGACTCAGGAACAGTGACCACACCACATCAGCTGAATAGACAGAAGAGATTTTCCAGTTCAACCTCAGTGTCAAACACAATAAATGTGGTTTCTCTTTTGGATGTTCAGTTACATTTTTCAGAAATATTTATAGATACATGATTTCAAAGACTCTCAATAAACTGACTCTCAATAAAGCTGATGACTGAACTTTTCAGTTTTGCTGTGATATGGCTCCAAGATCTCACTGAAGACACACTCCAAGCAGTATGCTGCCTATTCTGCAAACAAGTAAAGGACTTCCATATCCAGGCCTACCAGGATATCACTTTTCACTAAAACTAAATTTCTTTCTCCCAGTAGGTGGCAGAAATTCAGTCATACAAGGAAAAACTTTTTCTCTCCTAGATACTATTACAGACTGATTGACTGAGGAACTGTAACTATTTCTCATGAAACTGCCTACCTTTTCCTGATGATTATGTGTTACATCTCATGTTATCATTGCAGCAGGAGGGCAAATAATCACAAGGAAAAAAAAAAAGGAAAACTATTTTTTGATGCAGTTTCTCATGAGATGATGATGAGAATTTGCCCCTGAATACAATACAGAGGACAGCTGGAATTCAAGATTTATACTTAACAGTATTCCCATGAAAGCTGCACTCCTTGAAGTCTACAGGGGAACTCCACTGTGATCTTTGATGCTTTAAAAAGAGAGAACATTGTGCCTATCAAACAACCACTGACACCATTTTGCAATTCTAACTTGCAATTCATTACACCTTTCTAATAGTATGCTTTTTGGTGCATCTCTAATACACAAAATGAAACTATTTTCCCTGTTATGCTTAGCAATTCAATATTCACTGAAAATGTCTTAACAACCAATTTCCTTTCAGACTTCCAGCAAACTTGATGTGCCAATCTTGAGAAGTTCTCATCCACATTTCCAGTGGCAAATAATAGTTATTGAACATAAATCTTTCGAAGTCCTTGTAAATGAGTTTAAGTAGTTTCTGCCAGCTTTCTCTACTGCTTCGAACAATTGAGGCTTTAGGACTAGATAGGAATCTAAACTGTTCAGATGCCTTTTTATGTTATCTGAGATCCCAGGCTGCAGTTTCAATTTTTAAGTGAGAGGAAGTTATCCAAGTATAATTGCATCTTTTCCCTTTCTGTGCCCTTAATGCTAAAAATTGAATACTCCTTTAAAAAAAAATAAAAATAAAGTGCTTAACTGAGCCTAATCCATGCAACACTCCTATACTTTAATACAGTCCTCAAGAAAAAAAAAAAAAAAAAAAAAAAAAAAAAAAAAAAAACAAG
>VXBO01014795.1:65581-76488 GCA_013400135.1 Rhinoptilus africanus
TTGTGACTCTCAGCTGAAGGTGGGCAAAGCCCAGCTCTCTTAGCTTAGAGAAAACAGAACAGCCTCTAGGAGAGGAAGTGTTATTTCAGCCGCACGCCATTCTTGCTTCCTTACAAGCGCTTTTAACTTTTAACCACTAAGATTAGGTGCCACTGAATGATAAGGATGATGACAAAGAAAAGTAATGATGATGTAAAGCTTCATAAAAGCCTTCTGTTGGCATCAGTGCTACCAAATTCAACATGCCACATCTCAAAACTAAACAAAAACCTAAACATGATATTCAAAGAGTTTACAAAAGAATAAAATCTTAAAAATCACAGGTAAATGAATTAATTAAAAATGAATTAATTAATTCTTTGGAGGCAGCAGCACTGAACTGCAACAAAGCAGTTAGGCTGTGTATGTACGTGTTGCCAAAACACAATGATAATCGGTAGACCTGGTCTTGGAAAGTTTACCTTCTGAATGGAGTGGTGCTATAAAAATTAATCTCCTGAGATCACCAAAGTCACGGGAATTAATAAGCTTCCTCTGACTTCCACATCATCAGGTTTGAGTTGTGCACACTGCCTATAATACTTTAACAAGTTCTGCAGTGAATCTGTACAGCAAAATAATCCACATCTCCTGTATTTCAGGGAACTACACTTCACTCTTGGTCTTAAACTGGCCCAAGAGCCTGACTGTCCAGAAGTGTATGTAACTCACTTCAGCCTCAATCAGGTCATCTGGCCTCCGACTGCTGTGCACAGCTGGGCTGAAGCAAAGAACAGGAACTGGAGACAGATATGAGGTTTGCTTCCAAAAAAATCACACTCCTAATCCAAACTACGACATTAGGACAGACACACCCTGTTGAGGGCAGAAGGCAAAACTAATTAGTGACTCCAATGAAAAACTCCTATTTAAATCAAGTACACTTAAATTATTTCGGGGTCAAACATTATGCAATAATGAAGATACATTATCTACAGAAACTAGTATCTAACAAATATGTATTTATGAACTGACAAATGATTTTTAAAAGACTGGCAGGTAAAACATTACTGATAAACAATACTCTGCTCTTCAAGACAAGCTGTTACATATCCCAAATTTATCCAGAGCTTATGAAAAATGGAAGCATGACATTAACTACCTATTACAGCTTCTCCCAAATGGGGGAACTTGTTTATAGATCAAATTCCTCAAGAAGAGGAAAAAGCCTGCCAAAAACCTCATATAGTCTCTGTGCATCACCTGCATTAGTTAGGGTGCTCCATTTGCACAGACTCAGTGGCAGGTAAAAATATGACACTCATGAAATTTACACTCCCTTTCTGGTTGTTTTTGTGTGATTTGTAGAAGAAACATTATTCACTGTTCTAAGAAAAGAGAGGCACTGTGTTTCCAAATAAACTACCAACAGGCAATGTGTGTTTATATGGCTTCTGTCATGCAGCGTGGAGACAGAATGTATTAGTTTCCCATAAATGTGTTACTGTCAAGGTATAAATCAGATAGATACAATACCATTTATAACAGGCACACTGACATTCTGTTTAACTAGACCATTTTGAACAAGAATTCTATAAAAATATGTTAAAAAAAATAATCTGAGGCAGGTTAGATCAATATGAACTTAATTATGGAACAGCATTTTTCAATTTTACTTTATTATATTTCTGTATTCTACTGTTCTATAAAAAAGTATTTTTTACAATGCTGGAAATTCAGAATAGCAAAAAGAGATTAACCTTCTTGAAGTTGATGAGGAATCTATGTTGTGTAAGGACCTACATGGACCTGACAGCAAGAAAAGAGTGTTCGTACTTTAAATTTTATTTTAATGAAATATATACATGTATGCCCGAGCAGCACCTGGCATGTTTGATCTTGATCCTGCCAAGAGGCCCAGTGATTATTGAAAATAGAAAGTTACATTGTAGCGATAATTTTCAAGGCATTTGCATTGTCTTAACTTTAAATCTAATTTTATAAAAAAAATGCTTCCATTATCTGTAATTTTAATCTAATGGAAACAAAGACAATCACAGAAACTGGTAACAAGTAAATACAACACAATGTCATACCAAATCAAATTAAACAAGTATTGTATCATCAAGGTAAAATGACAAAATATACTTTAATGATGAAGAAACTAAGGAAAGAAAATATACTAATTTTCTTGTTCTCCAAACTGCCAAACATTTGCAATTAAAAGCAGCACATGACTATTAACTCTAAAAATTGTCACAGAGGGGCCTTGACTAAGGCTAAAAGTGTTCTAGAAACAAATGTCACCTGCTACATTTCAAGGTTCCAGGTAAAATCACTAAATCTGTCTACCTTACATGTCAGAAACAAAATTTTCATCTTGTACAATGTATACAGTAAAATGACTATTTCCTCACTGCAGGAAATGGAAAAAAGTATAAATTATCACAGCAAAACTGCCGGAAGCCATATATTTTACTTTGTTCTGATTTAACTCTAATTTCCAATTCTGCTCAAACTACAATGACGCTGACTAATGACCTGAAACACAGCAGGTGAGTGCATAAATTGAAATGGTTCTAAGTTAGTTTTAAGTCAAAACTAATAAAATCATCTTTTAACACATAGTGATGCTTGTATCATCCCACAATAATGTCTTTCCCTAGGATAAAATGAAAAGATAGGTCAGATAAAAATAATTCTAAGCTCTTCTTAAAAACCACACTGTCAATCATTAAAATGTACTACTACAGTTGGTTAAGTATGTCCTCCTTTTTGACATATAAGATGGTCATTTGATTTATCAGAATATAGTTTAGATTAATATAATTATACTAAAAGTAAATGTTTTCCTAAAGAAATCTTTCAATGGGATGTCATTCCAGTAGCAGTGAAGATTTAGCACTTTCATGTGCTATGTCTAAAATTATCAGTGAGAAGTGGAGTATTTCTGTCTACATCAAGGAGAAATTGCTCAGCGGGGTTTGGCATTGCTTCCATAATACTCTTTGAAGTTCTGCTACTTCATGCAAATTGTCCTTAAAACATTTTTAAATACTATTCATTTATACAGAGAACAACATTAGAGCAATCAGGAAATGTATTAATTTTTCTGTGGAAAAGAAGAATGCTAAAGAAAAGTAATAGCTGTGTGCAGAATATTAGCCATGTTTTACCAAGTCTCAAACCAGTAACAAGAATATCCTGGCTTGGTGCTTGCACATTTTTCCTTAAGAGTGGAACTCCATAGACAGGAAACAAACAAACAAACAAAAAAGAATTCACTATGAGTTGAACACCCTTGCTTCATTGTATTGGTTTAAGCTTATCAAAAAGAAAACAAGCATCTCATGCCAGTCCCATGTTCAAAGGCTGTACATGAGGCGGAAGGATCCTCATAATCAAGCAAATCAGACTGTGTAATTGCTGCATCAAAATGGCATATCCTAGAGAAAGGTTACACCACGTGGCATTACCAGCACACCTAGATGTTCATCACCTTTCTTCATCATTCAAGTTTCAATGACCCAGGTATTTAAAAATACAACGATTACAACTTTTCAACTAGACTTATAGGTGAGTAGCCTTCTTCTGAATTTTTGTTTAGCACTGAAAAATTGAAAGCCAGAATATATATGCTGAATCCAGGTATTTTCTCATCATGAAAACACTTAAGATGATTATCAAGCATCTGGATTAAAACCGTGCAGATTTATAGACTGTGGAATGTTGTGCCACATCACGAAGTCCAATGAAGGGATTACAATCCTGCAACTCTCAATACATCTCATTTGGGTGATGATTAGTCCACCCACACAGCTTGTTTCCAAAGAGTTTACAAATTAAGCAGTAAATAGTCTGGATTTTTCTCCCTGTTCTATGTAGAGAAACGGAAAAGCAGAATTCACAACACCACATACACACTTTATGTATTGATGTCTGTTGTTGTGAAGGTGGTTTATCATAGTACAAAAAACATCCATACACAAAATTAAGAAGTATGTTTCAATTCAGCCATTGCAGAATGTACAATATATTATGTTATACTAAGCTATTTTTCATTATACGGAGAACATCAGTGGTTTCAATTTTTTTACCATCAGTCCTCGTGTACACATTCCAGACTGCTAAATTTCTGACTAGGTGTACATTCCTATTTTCAAATGCAGGGTTTTTATTCATTTATATCAAGTCTACACACTCTGAATCTGACTGTGCCTCTGTATGTTTTATGGGAACACATCTCGCCACAGGAAGTACAGAAATTAATTTACAAAAGCAAAGTGCTGCAGTTCTAGCTTTTTGTTTTCCCCAATGGCGTTCACCTCTTTGAAAGATAAAAAAGGTAGTTTTGATGGAAGAATTTGTTCTTATTAGGAAACAGAAGCTGCTTGTTGTCTTCCTTCGTTTTGGACCAAGTTTTGTGATGGTTTCTTTTGCCATTATTTGCTACAGTTATTGAAGGTGTGAGGCAACTGATCTGAAAGTCATCTCCCTTTATTTAATTGTCTAAGTACACACACAGCTTGTTATCCTCAGATACTCTTACTTGTTGATTTTGGATTTATTTTTTTTTGACATCTTCTCTGAAAGTTCTATTTCCTTATGTGGAAAAAAATAGAGTGAGAGAGAATACAAGAAAGCAACACAGATACTTTTGATTTCTAGGCTGCAAAACTGCTTGCAATAATGTTTCCAAGATTTTTGCATATTTTGAAAGTCCCTGGTGACATTTCAAGAATGACGAAATAATAGCTCAGTGTTTGTTAGATCACTATTTATTTGTATGCCTTAATTAAAATCAGAATCCTCTTATTTTTTCTGTTAGATGCAATTCCAAGCTTCCACATACATATAGGGGAGCTTTGTTTTCCTGAGAAACAGATCTACAAA
Source organism: Rhinoptilus africanus (assembly GCA_013400135.1). NCBI lineage: Eukaryota > Metazoa > Chordata > Aves > Charadriiformes > Glareolidae > Rhinoptilus > Rhinoptilus africanus. The sequence continues at coordinate 70,454 of VXBO01014795.1, forward strand.
AAGATGAAGCAGTAAGTCTGAACTCATGCTATAGATCCCTAGCAGAAAAGGAAATGAGGTTTTACAAGTCCTAGGCAATGCTGACTTTTTTTTCCTTCATATTTAACCCTATGAAATATCAACACAGAAGGTACTGCACAGACCTTCAGTTATTCCCCCTTGAAGTTTTAAGAGAGAGACTAAATTACCCATACTAAATTAAGGGGGTACCAATAATGTAATCGTCGTTTAGGCTTGCTATGATGGACTTACTGAAATCAACGTGAACAATTCTTATCTTCACCAAATTTAGGCCATGAAAAATCAATGCATATTCATGGACAGTAATTTACAGATTCTTAGTGAGATAATTCTAACTGTAATCTTTTGTGCAGTATTTTATGTCTATTAAGCACCATACGATACTTAAATTTTCAAATCAAAATTCTCTACCAGTTATTGACGTGAAAAATGGCTGAAACACGTGCATGATTAGGACTACATAAATCAGTAAGGAACACAGAAACCATATGAAAGAAAATCATGGTCTTCATGGTTTCTGGTTATACCTAATATTTTTAACAACGTTATTTGCCAGTTGCTCAGTATTCAAATTCAGAGCTGGAACCCACTTTATATAAATTCAGGTTTCACATTACACCCTTAACCTATATATTTCTAAAGATTCTTTAACAAAATCATTTTCTAAAAACAATCCAGCATTGAAAGAATGTTTTCATGAGTTGGCTTGAATACTAGTTAATATTGGAAGTTCATATCTAGTGTGGAATCAGAAGCATATTATTCTACTACATAAATTAGATTAGGTTAAAAATTACAATTGATTTTTAACAGAGAAATAATAGAGACTTTAATTATAAATGTGCACATACCCTGCAAAATCGGGTGGGGGTTTTTGTGGCGTTTGGTTTGTGTGGGTGCAGGGGAGGGAGTCAAGTGGGGTTTTTTCCTAAAAAAAGTAGGAAAAAGCCAGCAGAAATCACTTTCTGACAAAGAATATGAGAGGGAACCAAAACTCAGCATCACATTCATCAGTGTAATAATTATAAATTGCCTCCACAGTGTAATAATTAGAAATTGCCTCCATAAAAATACACTGAGGAGATCACAACTGTACAGGCAAATCATACATTGTGAGGGGTTTTGCTTTTCTTCTTCTGGTGCTCTGAAAGTTCTATGCAAAGAACTTAGAAGTTTTACTGGTCTGATGATGCTGAGAAACAGAAATTTACTTGACAAGGTCTCCAAACATAAAATCAGCTTCTTAGCAGGCAACTGTTGAACTAAGTCACATGTAGGGGCTAACTAATACTGCAAAGAAAATAGCAAGCAGCTGTAATCTGTGATACAAGTAAATCTGTGACATGCCTATTCTATTTTTCAGGAGAGGGGACATGCCATTTGGTATAGTCTAGTGAAACAACAGCCATGCCCACACTGGCTCTGAAATTAGAACTACACCTTCATAAATTAGAAGTGTCATCTGCGAGTTTTCATAATAAAAATGCCTTTGCTAAAAGAGCATGTCCTTATTAAACACATTAGCTGTCCAAACCACTTGTACTGACAACAAAATCAAGGTTTTATTAATTTATTTGGTTAAAAGGGATTCAAAGAAATTAAGGACAGAATCACATAGGCTGATCCCAGCTGAGCAGGAATTACTCCATTATATCACACAGCCTAACTTAAAATACAGGTCCTGAAATCTGTTCTTGCATATCTGGGGCATTATTCTTGGAAAATAAGAGCTCCATCAGAGAATATAATAGAACCATCATGTTTTTATAATCTTTCTACATTTGTGCAAAACTTCCAAAAGCCATAATGCCAACATCCATTTTTGTTCTTTTCCCTCTTTTTCACCTGTGTTTAACACAGGCTTTTTTTAAAAAGTGAGTTCATAACTGATTTCATCTACTGTCAGTCTAGAGTACAGAGAAAATTTCAGAACATTTTTCATTGGATTATGATAGTCCTTTGGTTAGAAACAGAACGTCACTTTTCTTGGCTCTACAGAAGAAAGAATGGAGAGAACAACTGAACACAAATATTCATAAGTGAAACATCAGTGCACAGTTCGATGCACTAGTAAACTACTGACTTCTGTTTATACTGAGATGATCTGAAAGTTGTTCAGTTCTGCTTCCCTCAAGTAAAATTTTCCTTAATGCAAACAGATTTAATTATGTCACCTTAAATATCTGAGGTTATGTGCTTTGGAAATCACAGGTTACTCATGATTGTGTCCCCGTGAGTGGCTCTTAACATTTCACTTTGAGCCATAACTTAATTTTTAATTATTGCTTTTTATCTTGGCCTCTTTTTTGCAGAGCTACCTAATGCCTATGGTTGAAAGTATCACTCTTCTTTTTCTTAACAGATAAAACATTTTGAAATGAAGAGACCTGCCGGACTGAGTACTTGTTGAAAGTCTTGGCATGTACTTAACCAGCGGGCTACTCATTATTGGGCACTCACGGAACAGGACAACATTAAGTACCCCATTATCAGAGGAATAACTGCTCTGGTGTGCAGTGCTGCAATTGTAACACTATATCAGGTAACATTTTAGTCATGCTAATACATGTTGACAAATGACTTCTCAACTTTTCTGTTGGTAGCAACGCTTTCGGGAAAGCAGGATGCTTGATGTTTCAATCAGCAAAGGCAGTGAACTAACACCTCTGAGCTCTGCCAAGCAGTGATCCAAATACAGGGATAACGACTGCTGAAACCTCTGCTCTTTTTATGCTGTGCCATTTTTTACCTTTTCCAGTTCTTAGGTTTTTCAATTCTAGACCATGGCACTGAGAGACAGAAACACTAGAAAAGAAACAGTAACAGCAGGAAAAGCAATACCAGATGTTGACACTGGTTATTCATATTCAAAAGTGATTTCAGAATCAACTAACTGGAAGCTAACAGGAAAGCACGCATCATTATTATTTGATTATCTAAAATACCACCTCACTAGAACCCAGAATAAATTTTATCCCTAATAAATCACTTTTCTGCAAAGACATTGAGCGTAAAGAAGAGACTGAAGAAGTGTGATGCAGAACTGGAAACTATTCTAAGAGCTACATATTCTTAAACATTGTAAACTGTCAAGCTCCAGTATGAAAGTTTTCTACTGTTCTAGCTAGCATCTGTTCTAATGATATGGAAAGACTTTTGTCTCTACAGAACTTCTGTCTCAACTCTTCCCTTCTGTGCTAATCTTCCTTTTGACCTCTTTGTACCTCTTTCTGGCCATGTCAAAGCAACTTTCAGTAGACCTACAACTGCTGTACTTAACTTTCTGAGATACAGAGTTGCCACTTTCCTATTGAGACCTCTGACAGTATTAACACACATAGTTATTCACGGATCTTGGAACAAAAAAAATGGTCTCCCTTTTACTAAACTTCCTGTCATTTTTCAAGCTGCTATAGAAATTGAGTGTGTGCCTCTAAGCAGGCCAAGTATAGACACCTGTTTTTTTCTAGTGCTTAATCCAGAAAATTGTTCCACATGTGTTGATTCATTCTTTAAAATGAGCTACAAGATGTTCACAATCTTCTTGTTACTCATGCTGAAAGGTCTCTTTCTATTCTATCCAATAATACAAATATTCCAATGCTCAAAATAAGTAGCACAGAAACAAATTTTAGGAATTAATTTTTTGTTGTTGTTGTGAGATATTGTGGATCATGTGAAATAAAATCTTTCCTCCAAAAGGTTAATCTTAGTTATGTGATTTACTTTTTCTTTGGAGGGGGAAGCAGATAGTGAATTGCTTGTTCACCTTATTTATTTTAGCAATGTTCCCATGTCCTTTAGAAAGGTATAGCTGCAGTGCCTGAAGTAGATGAGCTCAGTGAGCTAGAGCTAACGCTGACTGAGTGACACAGAAGCCTACTAATCAGTTCATAGAAAACAGCGAAAGTTCAGAAAAAACACAGTCCAAAATCAAAAGAAATCCTCTTCATGAACAAAAGATATTAGCGACTAACCACTGTTCTGAATGAAAATTATAGACTGCAAAAGCAAAAGGACACAAATGAAACAATGAAACAGGGAATCACCAGTTATGCTCTGTCAAAATAGGTGTACTGTTTTTGGCTAGGATAGAGTTAATTTNCAGTTAACCCACAATAGGAAAGAAGATATTTTTAGCAGATCAAGTTATGGAACTCATTATAAAGAGATGTAAGTAGAAAGAACTATCATAATTGAATCAGAAAACAAGCCTTTATTTTTTTCAAAAGCAAAACCATTTCATCGTCAGCAAAAAGAGATTTTATTCTCTAATAAGTAAGTGATTACTACAGACCAGAGAGGGATAATGGTTCAAAAGGAAAGAAACTTTAAAAAAAAACCCCAACAGGTAAGTAATCCTGATGGAACATGACTATATATAAAATGGAGTAATACTACTGACAGAGAAGATATAAAATCAACCCCCTACTGTATTCTGTAGTCTACTACTCTTACAGAACAGTGAGAGCATTGTAAGAATGTTGGAGAGACTGAAACACACAGGAAACGTCTTCAGCATGTTTCAGGTAACTATGACTCTTTTCTAAGGNTAGCTGATAGCGTGCTATGTTTTGGACTTGTGACCGAAACAGTGTTGATAACACACCCATGTTTTAGGTATTGCTGAACAGTGTGTGCAAAATGCCAAAGCCTTTTCTGTTTCTCACACTGTCCTGCCAGTGATTTGGCTGGGATGCACAAGATGCTGGGAGGAGACAGAGCTCGGACAGCTGACCCCAACTGATTACAAGGATATTCCATACCATAAGATGTCATATTCAGCAATAAAAGCCTGGGAAAGAAGGAGGAAAGAGAAACATTTGGAGTTACAGAGTTTGTCTTCCCAAGTCACCATTATATGTGATGGACCCCTGCTTTCCTGGAAATGGCTAAACATCTGCCTGCCAATGGGAATCAGCGAATGAATTGCTCATACTGCTTTCCTTTTATGCACAGCTTTGCTTTATTAATTGTCTTTATCTCAACACATGGGTTTTCTCATTTTTACTCTTCTGATTCTCTCCCCCATACCGCTACGAAGGGAGTGAGCAAGTGGCTGTGTGGGGCTTAGCTGCTTACTGCAGTTAACCCACAATAGGAAAGAAGATATTTTTAGCAGATCAAGTTATGGAACTCATTATAAAGAGATGTAAGTAGAAAGAACTATCATAATTGAATCAGAAAACAAGCCTTTATTTTTTTCAAAAGCAAAACCATTTCATCGTCAGCAAAAAGAGATTTTATTCTCTAATAAGTAAGTGATTACTACAGACCAGAGAGGGATAATGGTTCAAAAGGAAAGAAACTTTAAAAAAAAACCCCAACAGGTAAGTAATCCTGATGGAACATGACTATATATAAAATGGAGTAATACTACTGACAGAGAAGATATAAAATCAACCCCCTACTGTATTCTGTAGTCTACTACTCTTACAGAACAGTGAGAGCATTGTAAGAATGTTGGAGAGACTGAAACACACAGGAAACGTCTTCAGCATGTTTCAGGTAACTATGACTCTTTTCTAAGGAAACCTAGGAACGAAAACAGGGCTCTGGACTGGCTGTATATAAAGCCTACCAATCCACACTCAGAACCTAAGTAAAATCTACCTAAGTAGATTTTGAAATCAAGTACAAAATGAATCAATGGCAATATATAAAGCAAAGAAGTGAAATTGTTTTATAATAATAACTGTTTAAGAACAGGTAATGCAGCAAAACTCTGCATGAAAGCACTGTGATTCAGAAGTGGCAATGAAACAAAAACTGGATAAAATAATTCATCTGCTGTAGCTAGAATTGGATGGAAAAGTTCCTGGAACTGTAGCCATTAAAATTAGCAGCAATAAGCTACAAATTCACTTCAAACAATGAATATGTAACATTTCAAAATGCCACTTTCCATATTGCTTCCAGAGAAGCAGTAGAGTTAGGTAAAGGAACAAGATCTTCAGTAGATTTCTGAAAAGGCTCTCCCTGGAAATAAGTGCATAATTTTAACAGTGGGTAAG
>VXBO01014798.1:0-96998 GCA_013400135.1 Rhinoptilus africanus
AAGAGTCTGAGAAAGGATCTTTTACCATGTCTCAAAGCCACATCTTTCTTAGCATATTCTTTATTTTTCTTTCCTTAGCCATTATTAGCCTGTCTATTAAATTAGGCTCTGTTGTCGACTAAGGATCCACCAGGGATACATGCTTGGGGGAGGGTGGGTTGTTCAGCTTCTTCCTCACTTACTTGGAGAAAGGAGAGCACAATGAAAGGTCCACCTTTTTCAGTTGGTGATAAAATATATATAGTGGCTGATTGCTGCATTGTTGGAAAAGAAATTCAGAAGAACCTCAGAAAACTGAGTGGGCAAAAGGTGAAAAAACAATTTCAATATAGATACATCAAAAGCAATGTATCTAAGGAAAAATATCACAAATCATTCTTGTGTAATGCTTAACTTGGAACTAGTAATTATGACTTGGGAAGTAGATCTTTGAACTATTGACATTTTTCAGAAATCAACAGGTCAACATGTAGTAGAATCAAAAAAGCCAATGACAATGCTGCCCATCATCAGGAAGGGTACTTAAAAGCAGGAGAATGCCTTTTTGCTGCTATATCAAATTTTCATGCATCAACAGCTTGGTGTGATGAGTAGTTCTGGTCTATGCATTTCAGGAAACATATTTTGTAGTTAGAGAAGCTGAAGGGAAGCATAGTTAGAATGATGAAGGGAACTGTACCTTGCTTTCATGAGGAACATAAGTTGCTTCATAAGGACAAGTATATATCTCATGATGACAGAGCCTGAGGCTCTTTAGTTTGGAGAGGAAAACCCTGAAGATACATGGCAGGAGATTTACAGACCCATGAAGGCATTGTATAAGGTAACAGTGGAACTGTTACTCATCAGTTCTTCCAGTTCTGGAACTTGGGGAAAATTGGTAAAACCGATAGGTGATCATTCCAAAACAGGTGAAAGAATATATTATTTTTCACAGCAGGTCATGAAGATCTGAAGCTTGCTACCACAGGAGTTTATGGGAAAAGACAGTATTTTTAGGTTCAAAATGGAGCTAGACAAATTTATGGACAGTGATGAATCTAGTCATTAGATCATTTGTTTTTCTGAGCCTGTGCTTCTTTGCTTTTTGTTTTAATAGAGGCATGCTCTGGTATTTATGGAGGCTTGTTGAGATTTTTCATTAAAGAAAATAAAATGAAAAGTATTTCAGAAGGTCTTGAGTTCAAAACCTTAGGACTCTTGCCATGGGGAAAACTTACTTTCTAACTCGTTACAGACTTATAAAAGTTTCTTCATGCTTCTCATTTTCTTTGGAAATCCATTGGCAAAAATGTTCTAAAAGTTATATTGTAGGCTTCTGGTATATTTTTAATCTAACACTTTTATCAAATCTGACTTAATAAATTTATTTCAATAAAATAGCTCTACCAACCTGAATCAAGTTACTTTTAACTTACTCTTTGTATTCACAGTATTTAATTTAAAGGTTTTGAATTTCTAGCAATTGACAGTCCTTATAGTTAATTTTTCTACCTCCTAAATCCAAAAAAGAAAGATATTTCCCCTGGCTCTGAAAGAAGACTTCTTCAATAAACCAGAAAATACTATGAATCTTTGAAAAAAATTAAATTATTTTATTTTATTTATTTATTAGATGAACCTGAATGAAATTGTGGAGAATAAAGTGTGAAAACATCTTTATATCTACAATCAAAATATTAAGTTGTTGGGCTTATATTTATACAAAGAAGGCTTATGTAGTGCAAAACCCATGAAATCTTCTTTAGATGGTTTGAAATATAAATCTTCAATTTGTACACCACTGAGGCCATGGGGATGGAGGTTTTATGAAGTGTTGATTTATCATTTGTGAAATGGCACTTTTTTATCAAAATGAAGGCTGATTTTATAGTCATAGCAACTATTTACATTACTTCAAAAGTACTTGAAGACTCATGAAAGATTTTTCTTTCCTTTTTTATACAAAGATTTTTTCAAAATAAAATAAAAGGCTATTTATACTTCCCTATCTTTATCAGTGCCTGCTTTCCAAGCAGAATCTCACCTGTTAACAAATATAATTGTAAAATATTTTTCTCCAAGGCACTTTATCGGATTTGTGCTCCACCTAGTTCTCAGACCATGCAAGTTCTTACGACCTTTTAGTGATATTTAATTTCTTTCTTCAGCTAATCATGAAGGGATTTCAGTGCTGTCAAGAAAAACTATTTGCTTTCAATCTTTTTATTTTTCAGAGAAGGCAAATGTCAAGCTCTCTTCTTTGAATACAGCTATTCACTCATTACAGCTTAGAGTTTTGCAGATACATAACTGTCTGTCTCCTAATGCTTTTACAAATAGTGTTGTTAATCATAGAGCATTCTGCCGTGCACAAATTGTATTATTTTACAGTGAATATCATAGTGACCTTCTCACAACATGAATGGGATTATTCTCCATTTTTATTAACTAGTGACAGGACAATCTCCCCTCAGGAAAACACTTCAACATGTGCTTACCAACAGACATTGACTTTTTTCAACTCTCAGCAGCACATAGAAAATATTGACCCTCCTCTATCACTGGCCTATTTCAATCCACTCCATTCTGTTCTCTGTTCTTTTCTACTCCACTTTCTTCCATATAAAGCTGAATCTCCCTCCCCCATCTTTTCCCTTCATTCCTTTTTTTTTTTTTTTGTTATAAACCCAGCTTGCCAGACATGACAAGGTGTGGATTCACTTGCTGCTTCTGGCACAGACCAGCTCCCCAGTCCTTACCACAGACCTTACAGACTGTTTTCAAACTAAGTAAGACTGGTAAACCTAGACACTGGAAATGACCACATTAGAAAATGGTATTCTGTTCAGGTTATTCCAAAAACATAATTTCAGAATGAATGTTGGTTTTCTGTTAGCCCATACATGAATAGACATTATTCAAGAGCATCAAGATTATTCAAGATAATTTTGCCTAGCAAAGCAAAATATATTTTTTTGTAATTTTTTCTAAATGACCTTTTCATTATTCATTTAATACCTAATGTAGAGCTTGATGGCTAATGATGAATGTATTCTTAGTTGCTCAGAGAAATCTTATTGCATATAGAAATATTTTTGACATACATAATCCTTAAATCAAGGCAAAGCTGACAGATTGTAGGAGGGTGAACTATATGACATCCAGAGGTTCCTTCAAAAAATTATAATGATTTTTGAAAATTTACAAAGCTTTGAATGGTCCAACAAAGGAAATTTATATCTTAAATTGATTAAGTCCATTCATTATTTTAACCACAAGCTGTCAGATTTCAAGGCATGTCTGGATGACCGACTTAGTCATATGGTTTAGTTTTAGGTAGTCCTGTGAGGAGAGGGGAGTTGGACCCGATGATCCTTAAGAGTCCCTTCCAACTTGAGATATTCTATGATTCTATGTGATTCTGTCATCTTTATACGCCTGCATTCAGGTATTATACACATTGATAAGATTCCCCTGAGCCTCCTCTTCTCCAGGCTGGATAGTGCCAGCTCTCTCAGCCTCTCCTCTTAGGGCATATAGTCCAGTCCCTTATTCATATTTATGGCCCTTCACTGGACTCACTCCTGTATGCCTACCATTGCCTTGTATTGAGGATCTCAGCAGTGTGCCCAGCACTCTGGATGTGTCTCAGCAGAGCTGGGTAGAGAGGAAGGTTTACCTCACTTGACCTGCAGGTAACATTTCTCCTAATGCATCCCAGCAGGCTGCTGACATTCTTAGCCATGAGGGCAGATTACTGGCTCTGATTCTGCTTGGTGTCCATTAGCATCATCAGAAAATTCCCTGCTAAACTGCTTTCCAATCTGTCATTGCCTAGCCTGTACTGGTTTCTGGGGTTATTCACCCCCAGGGTGAGGACTCAGTATTTCCACTTGTTGAAATTCACAGGGTTTCTGTAAACTCATTTCTACATTTTTTCAAGGTCCCCTGAATGGCTGCACAATCATCTGGCGTATCAACCACTCCTCGCACTTGTGCATCATTATTTGTATGATTCAGGTCAAACAGCAAATAATGATAATAATTGGCATATATATTCATTCCCTTGCAAAAGACAAAGAAGGAGTAAGAACAATAATTCTGCTCTTGCATTTACCAGAAGGCATTCAGGTATATGGGCCAATTCTAGTACTTGGCAAGGCTTATATATGTAGCAAGTGTAAAATCTAAATAAAAAGTACAGCAGTATTTATTATGGGAATTGTTGGATTGCCACTGTGCAAAATGGGGGGAAAAAACACAGACAAAATACAAATTCAATGCCTGAAGATTGCATACTTTGGAATATTACAACAAATTATAATAAACCAGAATAAGATTATACATATTTTTTAGTTCTGTCTCAAAATTCTGCTTCTAAATCATCTTTTTTTTGCAGTGTAATATTATCTGTGTAAATGTGTAATATAATATGAATTCTCTTCAGGCAACACAGCTTACTTTGGGTGTCTTGATTTTTTTCATAGGCAAAAGGTATTTTAGGTAATGCAGGTGTTTTATATTAAAAACACAGCAGCTGAAACTAGTATTGATCAACTGTTACCAGCAACAAAATTTTGATTTGCAGGCAGACTATCAAAATATAAAGCCACATTGAGAATTATCAGAGTTTTAGTACTAGTCTGTACAATACTAACATAGTACATATATGCAGACGGTATTTGTTTCAGGTTTCCAACAGCTTCATCCTTGGACCTAACAGAGAAATGCAATGAAGAAGGCTATAGCTGTTTTCATACACCCCCTGTTTGCTGTTGATATAAACACAAGCTACTCTTAGCATTTATATTAATCCCAAAGTCCCAAAGCATTTAAAATAAATAGGTGCATTTCATCGAGTCCAATCATTAGGTCTTCATCAAGATAACTAAAAAGGAAGCAGAACTACACATAGCTCTCTGGCTGCTGCTTCTCAAAGTTTCAGAGGGAGTGAGACTGTTCCTGCTTTTTCTGCTCTATCTAGAACCAATTATCAAAAATGGAATTGTGAATGAAGATTACAATATTCAGAACAGTAACCATATGTGCTTTAAATTTAGAAGAGGAAGAAGGTATTGATGAAGGGAAGTGAAGAGGTAAATTTCCTGTAGTTGATACTTTAGCAAATGTTTTGTGATTGAGATGTGTAGTCTTCCTACAGGGAAGGGAAAAATCCCGAGGATTCCACACTGACAAAAGTTTTCAGGAAAGGTGAGTTGCTTCAGTGGTAGATTGTTTGCCTGTACACTTTTGCTTAATCAACTCTTGCAGTTTCCAGAAATCATGCTTTGCTGGTGGGGTGAAAACAGGCCAGGAGAGGAGGGATGAGGTAAGGAGTGACTGCACAGTTTTTGTACTTTAAAAAGGAGATGATAAACAAATGTTGTGAATAAAGTTTCTAATAAGGACCACATGACCATAAGCGACTGAGATCAAAACTAAGTGAATGTAGAGCTGAGATTGGAGGCTTGCTTAACCCCCAGAAGAATTTAACCATGAATCTTCATACAGTAAACTCTTTCAAAAGAGCTAGGAAAGTACGTAAGAAATTTAGGCCATGAAGAAAAAGTCCAGGTACAAAGTTAGGAATACTGAACTTGCAAAACTGGAAGACTTTTTTTTGTGTTGCTCTAGTAGGGAAGAAGAAACCACTGCTTGAAAGCCCCCTAAACCCTGAGAACATCTCTACAGTGACATCAGTGATGAGGATGTGTTCAAGGACTGGCAGTAAGCTTCAGCATTCCATTACACATGTTTGTGCTTTGTCATTTTGTCTTCAGGGCACTATGTAACAAACAGTAGATAAGTCATAGTTCTGTTCTGCACAGATTATACTTTGCATTTGATGCATTCTTTTGGACTGTAAAACTGTATGAAACATTTGAACTTGGATCAATTCCTCAAGGGATCTTCAGTGCTTTGTATCTCCTCAATACACAGAGAAGAATACTATATTTTGTAATACTGAAATATTCTTCTGTTGTTTTTAAATATCTGGTAATAGCTTCTTCTTTTTAAACCAAGAATTTGGCTTTCAATACAGTTTATCAAGTTATATTTTCTCCATTTGCCTACAACCTAAAATTGCTGTGAATTGATTTAAAATAAATAAAGACTTTCCTCTAATATCTCTTCCTGTTCTGTGTCTCAGGTATAAATTTTATAATCTCTTCCCAGTCCCTGACCACCTCATAAATCCGTCCCTAATCTGATTCTATTCTTCCACAAACATGTCAAAAAAATCCTAACGTTATCTCCCAGGCCATCCTAATATACTCCCAGTATAAGCAGTTTGACTCATTAACTTGCCAGTTTCCATGCTGGGCACTAAACCAAATGCTGAGGTGAGTAGGAAGAAGATAAGTGTGCTTATGCCAGTGAGACACAAAACTGTTTGAGATCTTTGTTCTGAAATACCTGTGTGAGCTTATCTTGGTTTGGGGTGTGCTACAATAAAGGGCTATACAGACAATCTGGACATGAAAGAAAAAAAAATTGCAAAAGGAAAGACTGCAAGTTCTGTGTATATGAAAGATATCCAGGAAGCTGAAAAGTTGTTTGATCAAATGTAGAGTGGGAGTAGACATGTGTAGATCTGGATGATGGGAGGAAAAGGGAACTACTAAGTTACCATTAAAGTCATCAAGTTATTGCAGTTGACAAGTTATCTGGATGCAAACAATCAAAATACATCTAACAAAAAATTTTGAGCTTTATTATTCAATCTGATTTCTCATGATATATTGTATATGAATGTCTTAAATGTGACACCTGGGTTTTTTTGCCTCATGTGTCTCTTTTGGTAGATATTGGAATCATAGAATCATAAATCATTAAGATTGGAAAAGACCCTTAAGATCATCGAGTCCAATCATTAACCTAGCACTGCTAAGTCCACCACTAAACCATGTCCCTAAGCACCACATCTACAGGTCCTCCAAATACTTTCCGTGATGGTGACTCAAACACTTCTGTGGGCAGCCTGTTACATTATTATTTATTTATATATTGATCATATCTAAAATGTTGGGCTTGCTTTTATCATTTATTCATGGGGCTGTGTATTAATGACTGAAGTAATTTAGTGAGACTGTTGTTTTTTCTTAACTTATATCTTAACTCTACAATGTAGTTTAAAAATAATTTTCCTGTTCTGAATTGGCAAATCTAACAATTTCTTTCATGATCTCACCAGAGAAAAAGTTAAATTTGGTGAAGAATTTAAAGTGGGATTGCCTAACATGCCTATCAGCTTAAGATAGTCTACATTACTGTCTTGATGTTCTCTACCTACAGAAGAGGTTGGAAGCAGCTGACAGGCAGAGATGATGGTGGTGGTGATGTAAAGTGAACATTGCTCATTCAGTTCTCTTATGATTTCCTCACTGAGCAGAGAAATTTTTCTAAGCAACCACATTACCCAGAGGAAAGCTTTACTCATAAAGTTGCACAAGCATGTGGACAACTGTGAAATCCAGTCCCTGGTTTAAATTATAGCCTGAAAATGGTTAGAAAAGAGTCTATCTGCAATGCATGTTTATTGGTTCACATTGAGACAAATCCACCAAACACACAGTTAGATTTAGACATAGTTCAAGCTGAGTTATTACATATAGCATACATTCATGAACAGGGGAAAAAAAAAAGAAGTCATAGAGTAATCCCAAAGCTTTTGAAATCAGACATAATATTTCTATTGAATCTAGTGGTCCTCAAAAAAGCTCTGAACTACCACATATTTTTCCATTATTTACAGGTGTATGCTATCTTGAGGAGTTTAGGGAATTACAACATTATAGACTTCTAAAAATTATTATATGCTGTTGTTGACTGTCTATAACTTTTTTACAAGTGTTTGCCAGGTTTAAATATATGGAATTGTTTAATTACTTGAATAAAAAGTAATGAAAGTTAAACTTTCCCATTTACCACTGTTTTATTTGCAGAATGAGTCATACAGCTGTTTACAAAGTGGGAAAATCTTCTTTCAAAGTGATTTACATTCACTTTATTACTTTTATAAAGAAAGTAATAAAAACCCATTAAAAGTTTTCTAGTGAAATTTGTTTGACAAGATCTCTTTTCAAATATATATTATCACAATAATTGCTTGCGGCACATGTGACTTTCAATAGAGATGCTAGGGGTGGTTGGAAAAGTTTTTATATGCTCTGTGAAAGTGAATTTCATTTGTTGCTGAAAGTGAGCATGAAATTCTCCTTTGCCAACAGCAAGGATTTTTGTGTGCTTCACGTGTGGACTGTTTAATTTTCACTTCAGCATCTTTAAAATATTGGCTTCTTTCCATACCAGAACTTTTCCTCATCACCAAATAAAATCTGTTCTAAGATGAGACAGTTTATATGCTTCCATGTCAGCTTTGAGGCTAATGAACAAAACTGAACTTCTTGCACCAAAGTCTTACCAGTTTAGAATATTACTAGTAGATCTGCATGTTTGCAGTGTAGGTATCATGTATTTAGTAAAGTGTTCTGTTCTTTCATAAGAGTGAAAATATTAATGTTCTTCATTAACATTACCCTTCCCAAAAGCTCATCAAAATATACTGACAACATCTTCTTTTGTATATATGAAAATACATAATACATTTTCTTTGATTACTTTGGTTTTACTTTAAAGTATGAAGACTTTCTCTTAGCTAGCCTGTTGACCTTTTTTGAGTCTGTCATAATGTGATTTTTACATTGCCTCAACTTGCTGTTGTCATTTTTACACAACAATATTGAGTATTTCTTTATTATGGAAATTGAACAGGGCAATTACTAACATGATCAAACCCTTTAATCTCAGATGTTTTGTACTTCCTGTATGTGTTCAGGACCATTGCCTCACACTTTAGACTTATTAGTTTTGGGTCTGCCTATGTTTACAAGGTAGTTCACCAGTAATTTGATGAAATCTGCTGAAGAGTATTCTGACTGATTCATTGGATGGAAAGAAAATTCACTCTTCCTCAATACTTTTTTTTTTTTGTAATGAAAAATAAAGACAAGGTAATTCCTGTTAATGTCTGAAAATCTAATTTGATTTAATTATTCTATACCGAGATAATTATTTGATCACCTAAATCTAATAATTTAATCCAAAATGTAAGTATAATGTGAATTTTCCACTGGTCAAAATTTTTTCTTACCGTGGCATAGTACATTTTCCCAGTGTATACATATATTTATTTTTCTGCTTTCCTTATTATTTTCTTAAATTGACTAAGAATGTTGACAGGCTTATTCTATCAAATTACAAAATTTCACATTAGCCAAAGGGGAAAAAAAAAAAAAAAAAAAAACCCATGGCCTAANAAAAAGAAAAAACCCATGGCCTTAGCTAAGAAGTTTGCAGGGTGGTTCTTTCCATTTAATAGCTAAATCCCTCATATATTACATTAGTTGAGAATGGATTAGGTAAAAGTAAATTAATAGGAAAAAACAGAGAGAAATTGCTATGCTGGACCTTCAATATTTGAGTGTGGTTTTACTGACCTTGTATCTGGAAAACTGACATATATTAACCTCTATGAACTGTACTGTACTGCAGCGCGGAATAACCACAATTTAAATTTCTATCTTAAAGAATCTGGGACCAGATTTGGTACTGAATCTGGGACCAGATTTGATACCAAATCTGCATATTTGTTTTTTAAAATTTGCATATTCTTACAAATTTGCATACTGTCTTGTGAATTCCCTTTTTCTGCTTCATATAAATAATAAACCTCATCTTTGGCTTTAATTTATTGTAAGTCTTCTATCTTGCATTTTTCTTGTGTTTTATTTAGTAGTGGTTTATTTGCAATAATCTGCAAGTGGTAAGTAACATATGACAATCTATATTCCAATGATGGTGTATACCCTTATCAGAGCTTAGATGAGCTAAAATCAATCGATTTTCTGTATCTTTGAAAGTACACATATAAGTATTTTCCTGGATGGTTGGTGGATATATATGCTTTTGAGTATTTTGTGGATTAAGAATCTACACTCCTAATGTCTGTCTTTCGGTTTTGTTCTGAAATGGTAAGAAATGCATTTAAAGATAGAGTATCAAGGACTGAGTGTAGTTTTTAGGTTGGCATTGCATGTATGTGAATGTAATCTCAAAAAGTATCATTAATTTCTTAACTATGCATTTGATGATTGAGCACAACTTGGATAGAAGAAACAGAAAACACCTTATTTTATTAGATGTTGCAGTTACTCTAAGTGAATTAGATATTTCCGTGACAATCTCAACCCATTGGCAAGAAAGTACAACAGTTTTTTCATGGAAAGACATCATCATTTTAAAATACTTAAGGGAGTTCTGTAGTTAAAAGATGAGCTATAGTTTAATATGAAATTGCTCTGAAGCAGAATTTGTGTGGAGCTTGTAGCTTAAATCACTTAAATGGTAGTAGGAAAGTTTTAGAAGAGTATTGTTTTGCTTCACCAGCATCTAAACAGATTCTGCTTTTGAAGTTTCTCTAAATTAAATACCTTGTTTGACTAGATGATGATAAATAGAGCAGTGGTTGCTGCCACAGCTAGGTTTTTCTGAATGATCCTTTTCCAGCTCTCAAGCACTCTATTGTCAATAAACGTCAATTGTTTGTCACAATTGACAAAGCTCTGCTATCTAAATTAACATTCAAAAAACCCCTATCTAAACAAGCAACAAAACCAATAAAACAAAACAAAACAAAAAAACACAAAAAACCCAAACAACAAAAAAAGAGACAAAAATCCAAGGATTTTACAGTGCTCTGCACATTGCAAGAAAGCCAGATCTGTGGGCTCTGTAACTGAGATTGATGGAAAAGTCATTTAATGGAGAGTGAGCAGTGCACGTGCACCAAGACGCCAAACCTACAGTAGTACGTACCGAAGTAACTACACCAGTTTCCGAGCATCATGGTAAAATATTGTTATCCCTGGGTAACAGAGACTGTGCCTCCAGTGCATTAATTTCATAACCTGGATAGCAGCAGTGTTAAGTTTGTGTATCTGATACAAGAGGCTATGTTGCGCTTAACTGTCACCTTGAAGTTTTTCAGGATACCTTCTAAGATGGAAATTACTTGCTAAGGGATCACCACTGAATGTCTATGAGTTGATGCTCATGACTAGTATTTTACTGACAACAGATTAATGCTGACAACTAAAAAGGAACTGTGACTGCATAGTTAGACTAATTTAAATTCTGTATTTGAGACCTGAATAAAAGACAAAGTTTTTGTAATTCTACTTCTCCCACGTGCCAGAAGAGCTATATTTACTGCAGGTTTTCAGGACCTTTGGTACTTTGCTTTATAGTGGTGGAGACAGGAGCAGTGTCGGAAAATACTAACACATAAATGGGATGTAATAGATCTGAGTGACACTCTGATGTAATGCTAGAGAGGGCACCCAATTTGGATTGTTGCTGTACAAAGTGGGATGGAGAAGTGATGTCCCTTTAGCTTTTCCAGCATATACACACTGGTCCATGACAGCATCTGCTTTTAGTTGCACAGGTTTAAATATTCAATATTCAGTACAGCTTCACCTGCTGTTCTGAATGACTTTCAGGTGTAGTTTTCCTTGTACGTTTGGTGTTTCTGTGGGTGTGTATGTAACTTACTCTTTTCTTGCTCTTACAAATAATCAGTCTTGGAGAAAATGTTCTATAGATTTACCTTCAGTTGCCTGAAATGACCATAACTAGCACTTGTACAAATACATAATCACCACTCTTACTTACACTGCAATTCAAGGACTGTCTATTGCCTTTCATGCATCATCTAATTATATGTCTCCCTCATAGAGTCTGCATATGGTTTTTATTAGAAATACTAATGACAAAGGAACTAATGGGGTAGTCACACCTGGAGGGGAGTGTTCAGATAAGTTTGAAAACTTCATGACTGCCAACTGTCTCATCTAGAAATATAGAAACTTGTCCAGTGGAAGAAGGATTATCTCCTGTTCTAGCTCTTTTATTTAAAGGAGTTTTTAAAAATAGCTTTGTCCTCATCTTTCTTTCAAATTAAGAATCCAAGAACTATGTTGCACAACACTAACAGACTTTACTGATGTGTTGAATGTGCTCTGGCATATAAAAAAAGTAAAAGTAATAGGAAATAAATATTTAAATTAAATAAATGTTCTTTCTCTTTTTCTTCTCTGCCTTAAAAGCAGCTGGAATGTTAGTGCATTTGTATAACTTTCAAGATATNTTGACTCTAATGCAGCAATAACAGAAATGGTGATATTTAATATTTTATGCATTATCAGAATTATGAATCAGGCTTCACTTTGCCCAGGTTTGCATATTCAGGGCTTCAGGCTGCGAGTGACTAAGTATTTTTCATTGTTCTGCTTTATCCTCGCTCATAAACTTACATTCCTATGCCTTATTTACTACAGCAATTTCAAACTCTTCCTTTGTTTGAATTATCTTTCTCCCTCTATATTTTTTTTCTTTAAATTGGACTGACCATGAAAACAGAACTGAAGAATGCTTCATACTTCACATCAAGGAGGAGGAGTTTTGGTATTATCCCTACTTTCCAGAAAGGTGATCAGTTACAGTAGCAATGGAAAATTTTAAAGTTACCAATTAATTATAATGTCTCATCTGAGACACTTAAAACTTAATGGTGTTTAGGGAGTTCCTATCTCACTGTAAACTGAACACTGATTTAGCCAGAATTCTTTAACAAAATATCTTTTTGCAAAATATAAAACAATTTCACTGTCATCATCTAAGTATGAAATAGCAAATTCTTAGAAAACCAAAACCATGGACTTGTGAGCAGTTTCTAAAAACTGCTCTGGTCACAAAATCTACAATTCAGTGATGCCTATACAACTATAAGAAGCCTATAATCTAGGGCAATGTTGAATTATTTTATCCTGAGATTATACTTAATCTCTCTACAAAATTTGTTTAATTTCCTAAACCCTTCTCTGCTAATAATAGCATTTTAGGTGAGGACGTCACAAGCCACATCTTTCCTATGAATATGCAGCTCATCTGCAGGTTTGCTCTACCACATATCTGGGAAGTCAGTTTATCATCCTGCTGTTGCTGAACTACTTATCTGAGATGCGCACAAAGGGTTGAACTAAACATTTTACAGGCATCATTTGTCATCTGTCATCATAAATTTTGCAATCTTAATTCTCTTTCAAATAACTACTTGTCTGAAGTTCACTGTAATATTTTAATATGAAACAATATATTTGATATGGCAACAATCTGTTATTCTATAAAAAGTTAAGATTAATGGCATTATACGAATTTCTGCAAAGGCGGTGAACCAAAGAACCATTCTTTTTACTGAGTCTCCAAAAATAATTTCTGCTCAAAATTTGACAGAAAAAATACAGCTTTTTTTCTCTTTTCTTTTTATAACTCAGGTGTAGTGGTGAAATTAACTGAATCAATTTTATTACTGGATATTGGAGATGTATTTTTTTCTTTTTTGCACTAAGTAGAAACGACCTCTATTAAATCAATGTTACACCACAGCAAATCTCTGCATTCAGAGATTTGAAAAGTATATCAAGAAGGTATAACTCACAGGCCCTGTACTGTACTGTTCTGAAAGGAAACCACTCTCAAGAAGTGTGCTGCACTGATTGTGGTCCTATGCTTCATATATTATTTGGATTAAGAGGCATTTTATGCTCCAGACAACTTTCAGTATGAAAAAACACAAGACAAAGGAAAAGGAAAAAGGACTTTCTCAAGCTTGTTCCAGTCCAGAATCTTATTTGGTGGTTGCAGTGGACCAGTAGATTCAAAAACTTCTTTCCAGCTCTTCAGCATTTAAACTTTTCAACTCTTTCAGCATTTGTTAAAAATATTTCTTGACTGAAGCATCATAAGCATGCAGTGATACCTACTAACCTTTACGGCCCCGTGTTTTAAAAGAATGTTTCTGAAAATTAATGTAGCAGACCAACTGCACTTCCTCTACCACCTCACCAAGGACAAGCAAAGACCGTGACATTGTGGGTGCACATAAAGATTAAACAGCTTAAGGTATCAAACCTTCACATTTCCTGACAGCGAAGGGACCGACAAATGATTTACAAAAAAATCTTCAGGGTTTTGTGAGCAGATGATGACAAATAGGGTAGCTGAACCCACTCTGCACCTTTCCTACCCTGTAGCAGAGACAAGCCAAAGCTGCAGTCAGAACCTGCAGCATCAGAGTGAAACTTGCAAAACGGAAAAGCTGAATAAAAATCCATTGGTTTGGAGAAAAAGAACACAAAGCTTTTTACGTATGTTCCTTTATTAGGTTGCCTTGGCATTGAGAGCAGGAATACAACTGAGAAACATCTTCTCTTTGTCAGTGATTCACCAGTTCTTACGACAACTCCTATTATTATTGCTATTTGCTAGGGCTTTTGTAGGAGGCCACAGATACGTTGCCTGGCGTCCCTGAGCAAAGCGGTGAAAAGGAGCATCATGAATGTGGTTATTTGTCTAAACTGAGTTATTGATTGTTCCTGCCTGAATGTGAGCTTTCTGTGGGCAATGTGGTTAAGCTTTGCTGCAGGACACCTAAAAGTTCTGCATAGGTATCTTTTTAACTTCAAAACAATGGTTTCATCACCTGAAGGAAATGTCAGACTAACTGTCAATGTCTGCTAGTAATTTATGTAGCAAAACCTAGATGGATCATCGCCCTTCAATTTTGTTACAAAAATAAGCATAGGAAATACAGCTGCTGTGGGTAGATTGATGGAACACAAATGATCAATATACACATTTATTTTTCTCAGAACACCCTGTCGAAAATGGGTGTCAGTATTTTGAATGTACACTGCAATTATTGTATAGACAGACCTTACCTGGACCTCACCATAGAATTATTTTATTATTTTCAATAAATAACAAGTAATAGGAAAACTATCCTTGTTTATCCCTCTCCTGAAAACAATTCAAAGGCTATTAGGTAGATTCTTGGTTCTTAATGGTTTCAATATGAACTTAGCACTGTAGGTGGTTGATTGAATGCTGGTATGTCTCCCCATATGTCACAGTGCATTTTCCTGGCTAAACTGTTTCAACAGATGACTGTCAGTTCCTGACACATTTTGAATAACAGACGGGCCGAAGGCTGATAAAAGATGAATGTCTTTGTTGAGATTAACAGTAGGAAGAACATATATATCTCTGGTTGGGGTTTTCAGAAATACATAATCTCTCATTATTATAAATATTGGCACAAAGGTTACTTAAAGGAGAGGGGCAAAAGAAGAACACCATTTTCTGAAGAATACATTTAAGAAAAAAAAAGAGAGAACACTGCATTTGGTTTATATCTGACCCCCATTAGACATGGCTCTTCTGAACACTCATAAATTCCAATAGCAAATAGCCTTGAAACTCATGAAAAACAGCTTCTGCCAGGATGCCTAAAAAACTCTTGGCAACAGATAAACAGTTGCCTCTGCACACTGAACTGCATGAGTAATAATTTAACTGTCTCAGTTATTCATCTGCGGTTGCCTGTTTCTTGTCTGATGACTGGACTGCAAACTTTCTGGAGCAAGACTAATTTATATGTTGTGCCAGAATACAATGCTAACAATTCCTGGTGCTGATCCAGACCCAGTGTCTCTAGTTTACTACACTAACATACATAATAAATGCCTAATTAATAATTGCCCAGAATTAAAGATGGAACACCTCTCTTATGAAGAAGGGCTGAGGGATTTGGGTTTCTTTAGTCTAGAAAAAAGATGACTGAGGGGGGATCTTATCAACACTTTCAAATACTTAAAGGGTGGGTGTCAGGAGGATGGTGACAGGCTCTTTTCAGTGGTGCCCAGTGACAGGACAAGAGGGAATGGGCACAAACTTGAGCACAGGAAGTTCCACCTAAACATGAGAAGGAACTTCTTTACCTTCAGGGTGGCAGAGCACTGGAAAGTGTTGCCCAGAGAGGTGGTGGAGTCTCCATCTCTGGAGACATTCAAAACCTGCCTGGACGCGTTCCTGTGTAACCTGCTCTAAGGTGGCCCTGCTCTGGCAGGGGGGTTGGACTAGATCATCTCCAGAGGTCCCTTCCAACCCTATGATTCCATGATTCTAGAGGAAAATCTTCCTCTTTCCTGTGCTAGGTGGAGAGATGCATCTAAATAGAACTAACAAAAGAATAGGTCAGGAGCAGAGTCACAGACAAGCAGCAACAGTGTTAAGGTAACAATAAAAGCCAGAATTGAATGGACAAGTCTGCTTTGAAACATCAAGGATTTCAAACTTCACACTCAAGTGTATAACATATTTTCTGAACATACTTCCTCCCCTCCTGCAGTCACTCTGTCCCCATTCCCAATTAAAGGAAAAAAACACAACAGAAATACTCATTTAATGAACATTGAATCCCTATCTCTTTTTCCCTCTCCAGAAAGATGTGTATTTTAAAATCAGAACTTTAAAGCAAGGCCACATTTTGCTCAGAGGTTTATTCTTTAACCTCACTTGGGAGGGGGGGCGTTCTTCTGCCTGTATCCAAAAAACTTATAGGCACTGAGTCATTCTGTTTCCTTTTTCATTCACTGAGCTCAAGTAGAGCAGGATAAATTTCATTGCCCTCAGTATGCCCTCATAACACTACCAGCTTTGCATTAGGACTGTGATTATAATCAGATCTCATTCTTCAGGGCTTCAGCTGATCAGCTATAAGAGTCAGGGCCATAATTTGACTTGTAAATTCTCTTCTTCCTCTTCACAAGCATCTTTTCTTTTGAAGCACTGTCAATTGACTGCAGCTGGCTATTAAGTAAGGGGTACCCGCACTTTGAGGTGGCACAGTGCCTGAAGGTCCTTCACTGATGTCTCTGATTAGGCACTCAGGCATTCTGATAACATAGTTTAGGATCAGGAAGGAATTATCAAAAAAAAAAAAACAAACCACAAGACCTCCAGGGGAGTTATTTATTCAAGGTTGGTCAAATAGAATTCTTTGGCAGATTAAAAATTGACAAGATGGACACATACATAACTGATACCATGCCAAGACAGTTGTGGAAAAAGTTGTTTTGGGAATCTCTGGTTTAGCTTTGAACTCTTTTCCTGAAATGTTCACTTTTTTTTTATGTTAAGTAACCTTGAAACAGGCAGCATTTGAACATTTTATTTTGGTAAATGTTTGCTTGGGTGCTCAAGTTTCCCTAGCATTGTGTGATCAGACTACCTATCACAGATGACTATATTGTGTTTCACAAAGTATGTCTATACTTCAGCCTGATGAGGTACTCTGCTGTACTCCCCTGCTGGTACTCTGACATGCTGAAACTATTCTGGGGCTGGAGTTAAGGTCTCTCTTTTCAACAGTAGATACAGATAGATTTTTGAGTCATGGACAGACTGATCACATAAATGAAGTATTTTTTAGTAATCTGATATATGATGCTGAGGGAGTAGTAATGGATATTTCACATGTTTTGTGACATGTTTCCAATGCTGTGATCTCAGAAACAATTATGCAACAACCGGTCAAGTTTTCTGAGATTGCAGCTGGTGATAACAGCTCCTTCACCTCGGTTACTTTATTTAGCTACGCTAATATTTTTGGTGAAGGAATCTTTTTCATTCCTTTACTTTACTTGGAATTCCCAAAAGAGGGGTTCCTGCTTTAAAGGCCCCAAACATCATTTCTTCCTATTTACTTTCATTAGTACTCCACCAAAGTGTACCAGAAACCCTACAGAACTTGTTGCCTTTCAGTGTAGGAAGAAAAGAAAAAAGGCGGGGGGGGGGGGGGGGCCAGGGAATATTAGGTTTCCACAAGTATAGATACTTATAAAAGAGATGCTGAAACAGAGATCGCAAAAACACAGGTTTCTGCTGTGAGTTTTCACCTGGTCATTTACTTAGATTAATAATCCAAATATTTATCTGCGCAACTGAAAACTAAGAGGAAGGGAAGGCAGTTGTGCTTAATGGAGGAACCAGACTTGAAAAAGAAATAAGTTTCTGGGCTTGCTAAAGCCTTCAGAGCATGCAGAAAGGGCAGTGAGGATTTTGGATCTTGCTGGTAATTAAAAAGTCACAAATGGATACTAAAACTGGAGCAGCACTTGAAGTTAAAGTAAACAAATCAGTTCATAGGAAAGGACAAGTTCTCTAGAAATGCTGGAAGATAGAGCAGATGAAGAGGTGACGTGGCTTTACAGAGGAGCCCCACAAATAGTTGAAAACAGTAGAAATTGAGATAAAACTGATGCATGGACTGCTGTTGTGTCCAGGATGGAGCCTGATCCTGTGTAATAATCCTAGTAGGGTGTCTAGATCCCTTTGAAGGCCTCTTTGTCTGTCAGGCTTAGCTAGCTCATAGATCTTGTGCAAAGCCAGAAGGAATTCAAAAACTGTATTAGAACACAACAAAATAAAAATCTTCCTGCAACATAAATGATAGCATCCTTATCAAATATGACACTTGGTAGATTGGTCCTTTTCTCATCACCAAATAAAAAACTCTAGTGAAACCTGTGGAAGAGAAACACAAGCTGCTGTTCCCAGTTAAGAAAACAGAAAATTGCTCCAAATAATTAGGTTGAAAGACCACTGTTGATGGTTCATTATAACATCAGTAGAAATCTAACTAAATAAGTCTTTTCCACCAGAAGAAAGTTCCTATACTGACTACAGGTCTCAGGCAAGTTTATAATAATGTTGACAGTTAGCTGATGCAAAAACACTGAGAAGTTAAAGTAGGATAAAGGAAATACAGTGTGATTTTTAATGAAAATCGACTTATTAAAGTTCTTAAGTTTTGGGGTTTTTTTCCTCATGGGATTTTTTACTGATGAAAAAAATGCAGTCAGAGCAGTTTTATTGTGCTGGCAACACTGACAACTGTATATGATGTAAATTTCAGATTTTTAAAATAACTGTTCTGTGCTGAAGGGTAATTACCTTATAATATGTCTTCTAATCTGGAGTTATGCTCTTTTTATAGAAATAGTTGCATCTGTTTAGCTATCCAAAAGCTATAATATTGATCTTTTTAAAATTATTTCTTATTCTTTATATCTGTCTCCTAAGTTTTCAGTTTAAGTGAACCTCAAATCTCAATGAAAACTTCAAGTCATTGTTCATACATGCAGCAGGCAATTCCCTCAAGAGTCTCCCCTGAGCACTATGCAGAACCTGCACCCCTCAGCTAGGACCTAAGACAGTAGACTAGGCTCGCGAAACTTTGAAACCGGTCTAGTTGGCAGTAATAAGACTGTCTTATCAAGTTAGTCCTTCATATTGATTATTTAACTGTGTTATGTGTTACATTTGCTTTTGTAAATTCCTGTCTGATTCTGACTGCTTCTGCTATAATGTGCAAACTGGGGGAATTGCTTTAAAATTTACTACTGTAAAGGGTAAATAGAAAAAAATACCAGATTTGACACTGGCTTTACCTAAGTCAAATCTGCGAGGAGCTGTATTTAGGAAAGCCTTTTTGGATTTACCACATCATGCACTATTTTCATAAATAAATGAACTGCTGAGAAGAATATGTATGGGTTTCTGAGCCAGCTCCAGAGAACTGCAGCGTCTGTACCCCTGAAATCACTTTTATTGTCATTTCCTGCTGCATTTCCCAAGCTCTTATTTTTGTCTTAAACAGTAGATTTGGTTCTCTTGTGGTCTAGTCATCACAGAATTCATTATGACTTACAGAGAGAGATTTGGAGATGACTTTCCTTATGGGTTTTCTTATAAATTTTGCTAAGAATATATTGAGATAAGCAGAGTTCTGGGCTTTCCTTGTTTTGTCTTGTTTACTCCCTTTCAGTGCTCAGTGGGTGGGTGCATCTGGCTGATTAAACTGTGGATGCTCCCATCTCAATGGTCCTATCCTGTCTGTAGCTTTTACCTTTCTACAACTCTTTTGCAGCAGTCAAAGCTCAGGTTGCACAGGTGTGTAATGTCAGACCAGGGCGTTGGAGAGGGAGAAGTTTATAACAGGAGTTAAAGGCAGAAAGTGTTACATGTTGGACAATAGCTGGGATATCCCAGAGCACACCAAAGGTACCAAATACATGGCATGGGCAACTGATTCAAATGCCAGCTGTTCCTTTATAAAGCTAAACTTACAAATCATCAGATATTTGGGAAAAGTGAAGCAAGTCTCAAGTTGTTCTAAAGTACAAAATTCTTCTTTTTCTTTCTCCAGAAAAAGAAAAAAACAACCTCTCACTTATCAAACACATATATTTTTAATAAAATTTGTTTTTATTTTATGTATTTTGTTGCAATGCATATTTGAATGAAGATCTTACACCTAAGTGATTTATTTCTTTCTTTTAGACTTAAAGTTTCACAGCTTTCTTGTGAGCTTTTGTTCTGAAGCTGCAGATCTTAGATGACTTTGACAGTTCGTTTTTCATGTTTATTAACTAAGTTCCCACCATTCACTAAGTTGGCCTGTTCATCTCTTTTTCCCTAATTCAGTAAGTCCTGTCAAAACCGATTACCAGAATGATGAGCAGTGTCTGTAAAACAAACTACTATCAGAATTCACAAGTTAGCTCCAAGAAAATTTTATTCCAGTTAGCAGAATTTTTAGTTTCTTTTTCTAGAGAAGTGTGTATAATGGATGTTACATTTAGTACGTGGATCAATGAAATGTCATTTCCTTCCTGGGTAACAGATCACAGTCACAGTCTCAATCTCATAATGCAGTCAGGAGCAAGTTGCCCTGAAGGCACTGGAAATTTCTACATCTCCTCTACACGAAGAGAAAGTAAGTGAAATCAGTGTCCTTACTGATGCTTACAAAATACTGTTATCAGGAATTAGAAAAAAAAATGTCTGATCACACACACAGAATTATGATGATTTGATAATATAAGGCTGTTGCCCTCACTATCGTTAAAATCTGGCTAGGCTTAGTGACCTTTACAATTTTCTTTTCTGTATAAAATTCTTAACCGTAATGATAAGTCAAATATAAGCCATTTGACTAAATATAACCCATATGGTATTGCTTAGGAAGTCCATAGCAATTGAACATTTCCATTACTTCAGCAGATGTGCTATTGGATCACCTAATGGTTGTGAACATCAGTAAACAACAGGGAGAAGTGCAAAATTCGCTACTCATCTTACTAACCTTCATCTGGGAAATGACAAAATGGAAACTTTCACATATTTTCCTGTTGTCTGAATGTCTGGTTATGCAAATTCTGTGCTCAATACTTCAGGTAAAGCCTAGGAACTCTTAGTTTTAAATATTGTTTTGACAACCAGGTGGACTCTGTAAAAATATCCTTAAAATGAGTGAAGGCTTATCTAAATGACTCTGATTGCAGTGGTCTCCCAGGGAGTGCCTGGGGCACTGTATTACCTGAGGCTTATCTAAATGACTCTGATTGCAGTGGTCTCCCAGGGAGTGCCTGGGGCACTGTATTACCTGAGGAAAGAGCTTGTGATCAGTCCCAGGCTCCCACACTGCCTACATGCTCTTCTCATCTTGGCTTGACTGAAATGCCCCAGTTGCCTTGGCCCCCAAGGACACTTAAACACAGGAGGAGACCTACATCAAATTCTTACCCTGTTCTTAAAGGCAGCATTGCTGCAGTGGCACTGGACTAGCTCAGGATGACATGAATCCAATCCTCAAAAGTGTCTCAGGAGCTGTGAGAGTCCCCCCACCCCTCTCCCCTGCTTTTTCCTGTGTGCTCATCTCCCAGTGTTAGGGTATGTGTTTGCTCATAAATAAGATAATGTTTTTGGGCAAAAGTCATGCACAGATGTTCTATAGATAGCAAGATGTCCACTGGCATGAAAAATAACGACGATAGTAATATTCCTGAACAAACTTCATTTGAGTTCCTCACTATATTATGCTGAAACCCTTACATTATGCAATATTCCTGATAATTGCACCAAGATGGGATTATGCGGGCTCGTCCCCACCATCTGCCGCTACCTCTTCAGCTCCTTTGTGCTCTGAAGCAAGTTTAGATGTTTTAACCAGAATGAATGCTGATCCTGTCGAAGTCAACATCAATTTCAGTCACAATCATGCACATCTGCCAATGAAGAAAAAGAGATGAGGAATCCTGGACTCCCAGTTAGCTGCTGCTTTGTAAAATCTGAGACAGCAGCACTGGGACATGGTGGTGTAAAATGACCGCTATGAGTATGCCACAGGAAGTTACCGACTTGCATTTCTCTGTGAAGCAGTGAATAATTTAAATTAGCAAATAACTTCCACTCTTCTGGTCATGACCTGAAGAAAAACTGACCACATTCAGCTATAGGGGACTCAGGAGAGCAAGAAGAGAGTTAGTTTATAAAACCCTGGGGTTTTGTCCACTAAATGATTTATATTCTTTACCACTGCTCTGAGGATGACAAGAGGCCGTTTTCCTAATTTTTTAAAATTATTTCCTGCTCTAGATCAGACTCAGAGTTAGGACAAGAGGCCTGGTAGCAAAGCAGACGGGGGAAATAAAGTGTTCATTGTTACCCCTTACACCATTTTTCCAACAGTCAGGGGGGTTTTGTTTTCTGATAGCACCACATTTTGTGGAAGTAAGTACTAAAAAAAATATGCTATCAAAGTCTTCATGTTTGGGGAGTAAGTTGTTTCTCTTAATCTTTCATCTTAATCTTTACTTTTCAAACCTTACTTTTTATAGTAAAAATAGCAAAATATGTGTTTCTTTATAAAAAGTTCATGGTATAATTACAACTGGTCCTACAAAAAGTCTGGTTGGAAGGAAGAAATTATCTGACTCATGTCAAATGTCCAATAGCAGGCAGTAAACCTGAACAGAAATGGGACTACTTTAAAGCAGTAGAGCAATTTTTGTCCTGTTCTTCCTGGCTCCAGCATTTTCCTCAAAAGGGTAGCTATTTTAAAGCTATTTTTATGCTATTTTAACCCAAATGCTTTCTTGATCCCTTTTTGTTGGAGGAAGTAACTACAACATGGTCTGAGAAACATTACAAGGTACCATTGCAATATATCAACAGAATTGCACGTTTATGTAATTTACCTCAGTAAAGCGAATCCGCTTTTCTAAAGTTCTTTTAGTTGTAATACTCTTAATCATATTATTGGCAGGGCTGCTAGCACTGCCTTTTCTATTACTCACCAAGATCCTGTTTTCAGTGGGATAGGTCTTTTCTAAAATTGAACCATTTGTGCTGAAATATTCTATGCCAGAAGACTGCCTCAGCATGAGTTGGTGATTATCGTAAAGTAGTGTTGATAACCATAATTTCAGCCAATATCCTTCAGGCATTTCCAAGAAGGAAGATGGGGAAAAAATGTACCTCCATCTTAAAATCTCTGCTGATACTTTTTACTTTTTCTTTTCTTCTTTATTTTTATTTTTTTCCTCTTTCCCTATTTGAAAGGGCTACTCTTTGGGGCAGGAATTGAAATTAGGCAGAAAAACCTCTGGAATTATATGACTTGTGCAGACTTAATGGAAATTTGCCTGCAATTGACCTAAACTAAGCCCCCTAACAAACTGCAGTTTTGATTAGTAGTTGTGAACTGTTCTATGTTACTATGTTGTTTTGAGGGAGAGGGTGGGGTTTTTTGGGGAGGTGGTGTGTTGTGTTTTTTGTTTTTTTTTTAATAATAATAGCCTTTCTCCTCCAGGTGCTTATTTCTCAGATCATCTAGCAATGCTTAAGTATACGTCTGCTGCCAGCTGTGGAAATTTATCTGCTCTACCTGTTCTGCTGCTCCTTTCATCTACTGTTTTTGCAATTTTCCTAAAGGCTTTAAAACTGATGTATGGACATACAGTGTTTGAAACTCATTGTATGTTAATTTCCATTACTACTTGCATTCAGAGAAATTAATCTATCTTTCAATTAATCAGAAGTCTATTTGTAATTTCAAGACAAACTTTGTGAAGAAACAGAATTATTTTAGGCAGAAAATAGTCTCTACCAAGTGTGTGTCTTCTCCTGAAATGTAAACATGCAAAAGAGAAAAACCTAATTGGCCAAGACTGCAGGTGAATATTTCAAAGGTTATTTTGTTTAATTTGTCTCTTTTTTACAAACATGAGCTGTGAATTACGTGTACAAGAATGGTAATATAATACAATTGCTCTCAAAAAATTTAGGACAGCTATAGAAAGATAGGAGTAGTACATCTCACGTCTTTCACACATTAGTGTTTTTAAAAAAAAAAAGTAATATGCTTTTAAAAGAAAAGAACATGTGGGAGGGGGTGGAAACTGGGGAAAACAAATCTTCCTACGCATTTCTTTTTAATTTAAAGCATTAGTTGAAAGCTTTCATGGGATTTGAGGAACTATTAACCCAAAAATCACTGTCACAAATTTATACTTAATTTCATTATATCATTTACCATCTGTGGACCTCAAAGAAATTCTAAGACATTAATCAAGCATACTTTACATACAACATTTTGTTTTGTGAAAGTGATTACATCTATATTGTAGATGATGAAATGGAGGGGGTTAGATATACCCAAAGCGACACATAAAATACCTTGGACACTTGCAGGTCATCTCTGCTAGCAAATGCTTTCATCGTCAAAGCCAAACAAGCTACACAGAAGAGGAGATATAATGGGGCAGTGGCGACATAATGGGGCAGTGGAAAGGAGCAGTTGCCTTATGTGCTTGTTTGGGAGATGACGGCAACATTGACTTGGAGAGCCAAATGCAGGGGCCACTCTGTGGACAGGTTTAGAGGTCACCGTGACCTCGTACGGTGTAGGACTGAAACCTTGCCACTAGATAGCAGTATTGCTTATCACTCGAGTTTACACCAGGAACCCTGTCTTCTCTAGGTCCTTCCTCTGGCAAAGTAAATTCAGTTGGCTCCCTGACCGTTTTATCGCTTTAGGTTGTCTGCCCAACTTACACAAAAAACGGATGAAGGGGTAGACAGTCACCAAAGTGACCTATTGTGATTTCTGTAGGTCTTCTTTTGCACAGTGGCTTCTGAATATTGAATGAGAAGGTATGCAAACTGTGCATTCAAAATTATACAGATGCCAATGTAAACATAGACATGTAGTGGCAATTGTCAAATGTTTCTATAAATTCTTTTAAAGAACTTATTCGCTCTCTGTGTTTATACAGGTCTGTATGCACACATATAGAGTTAAAGCTGAATCTCTAATTTTAGGAAGGCTTAAACTTATTTAGGCTCTAATCTTCACAAAAATGTTTTGGTTTTATTTTTGATCTCTATAAGTGTCTACCATTTGAGCTTCAAGAGTAGAAATCTTAGTAAGAAATTTGAGAAGAAGATAGTGAATATAAATACTTGCAAGTTGCTTTTTATGACTACCTTTTGTAAAATCAGTAAAGATGTTGTGTTTCACTGGCAGTTGGACTTCTAGTAATCTGATAATCACATGGCTTCCTTTTTCCAGAAGATACTGGTTAAATCTTTCTGAAGATGCTGCATTTTCTTGTGAAGAAATCCCACCTAAAGACTCAGCATAGATTTTGATTTTCTTAGATGATAAAATTAATATTTATTTAAGTTCATTTCATAAAAAAGATTCTCAGTCTCTTAGATAGTTTTACTATAACTACCAAGTATAACAGGGCAACATTTGGAGTCTGTAATAGAGACTAGGCAATATTTTAAAGGCTTAAAAAATATATGGTGCTTTTTTAAAGATGATACAGTGTAGCTCCCTTTTATACGTTTCTGCAAACATGTTTTCCACTGTATTATCAGCAATTAGTTTTTGGTTGAGTCCAACTGATAGGATAACTGTTGCTGAACATCATCTCTAAAACATCACTAAATCAGTGAGTACTCAATATCCGATATAGCATAAAAATGAGCTGAAATAAAGAAAAGCCTCTCTCTTAAAAGCAAAGTATTTTATATGGCAATATTACATGTGCAGGTAGGAATGGGTCTTAAGATATCCAGTAAGATTTCCTATTTTCTTTCAAAATTGGTTTTGCTGATTTGGACAGTTTTACATCCTAAGGTTCACATGTACTTGTAGTATTTTGAATGGACGTGAATAACTTTGTATGTACAGAGAGCAGCTCCAAAGAAAGTTATTCAAATTCATGAACGGAGATTTGGATGGTCTTGAGAAACACATGATAGGTATTTCCTAGAAAATTCTTTCATTATTTTTATATAGCTAGGAAATACCTTTGTAAATTGAATGTTTGAAGTTAGAAATGGCAGACAGAATTTATAAAGCTAGGAAGTCATAATGCAGAAGGAAAATTCCAAAAGTCAAGAGTCATTTAACACGAAAATGACATGTGTCATTTTCAAGGGATCTTTTCAGAGAAAAAAAAAAAAAAAAAAGGACGATTTTTCTGCTCTCTCAAGAGTTATCATAGGTAAATATGAACCTTCATCTTTTTTTCTAAGAAATCTTATGGTGTTTTTTACCCATTATAAACCGATTTAGTGTAATACTAAAGATTACAATAATTATTTTTTTTAATCTCATCTCTTCCACTGTATACCTCAGAGGTTTTTCAATCAGCAAGTCAATTACTTTAATAAAAACAAAGTGAGTTAATACCCATGTAATAACAGGGCTTGGAATAGCACATTTTGAAATGAAGTAGATTCATGTAAGAGAATGGCATTTCAATAAATTCAATTAAAAATTCTATTCATGTTTTATTTTATTATCAAATGTAAGGCCCTGTATCCATATGCTGTGACAGAGGAGTACTGTATTGTGCAAAAAACATGCTTCAAAAATATTTCCAATGCAGAACTTTTCTCAGAGATGAAAATATCCATGACACAATTCTATTCATTGCTGCCTGCTTCTGGCTGGAACTGTAGGGTAAAAGGGTTAAAAAGAGGCATCAGGATCGTTTGCAGTAGAATATTGTATGTCTGTGGCTGCCCCAAAATGAAAAAATCAATACTAGTATATTCCCTTCATAAGAAGTGTCTGATCAATGAACAGTGGATCTTTCTTCTGTTATTACGGTTCAATAGATATTTTTATCTCACTTTGACAAAGAAACTATTGTTAACCTGAAGAAATGAGTCGAGTTTTAATTTTCAGTTCAGAATCCTGAGTCTACATTTTCACTTTTTCTTATTACATGTGCATTTTATCGATGACAGACCCTACCGGGCTTCGCGGTAACAGTGAAGTTGCCCAATTCGATCTTGACACTTACTGTGTTTCAACTCACTTTGTTTCTACCAAAGACTGACAGTGTCACCTCATGACTCAATGGGAATGATGTGCCACTTCAGACAGACATATGCAGCCTGCAGTATTTCAACAGAATGAGAGCTAGACTGTGGTATATGTTTCAGTACCTCTTGTTCAATTCCCTTGAGGAATGTGGGTAAGAAGCATCTCAGCACTCTCTTAAAGTGCTCTTTTTCTGGTAGGTGACTGAAAAATAAGTTAGAGAACATAAGGCTGAGCCTTTCCCAGAGTACCAGAGAAGGTGAATGATGCAGAAACTTTATTTCTGATTTACATAATTTTCTGCAAGTAGAGTTTGTGCTAACCCACACTTCATGCCCAAAGATGCATCTAAGAGTAAGGAAGTCAAAACAAAGTTTTTAAATTACCTACAGAAATTGGTCTAACCACTATGTCCTCAGCAAGAGTGATGTAAAAACTTTTGGCCCGATGGGAAATATCACTGCCTTCTAACCTCACAGCATGCTGTAACACTGTGGATGTATTTCAACTGAGTCTCTGAAGGGGCTGCAGTTTCCCATAGCATGCCGTCTTGGTGTTTAGCCATTGGAAGTAGGAAGGCAATGGCCATCTTCTGGTGGCTGTGTAGCTAATTGTGACCGCACTTACTACACTCTGCAGTATCCCTAACCTGTGGATGAACACTCTGCACTGCCTCATGGCTTCTGTCTCTTGATACGCACTCTGCTGTGTGAAAAGTGATGCCGTGCTTGTACCAGCCCTGGATCTGGTACACCACCACACTCTGCAGAGACAGTGACCCATCAGTGGATATGAAGATTTTGGCAGGATCTACAGGATCCTGCAGGATTTTGTAGATCTACAGGCCTCACAAATGATAGTCCTGCTCTGTCCTGTATTTCTTCTCTTCCTTCAGCCACGAGATGAACCCTATTGCAGAGCATACCAGAGCATTCAAAGCTCAAGTACATCCCCAACTCAGGATGGTGCCAGGAGAGTGAACCACCAGGTTTATCTGTTGCCTTCAAATGCACAGGATTCCAGATCACATTACAGATTGCTGCATTTTGGGGCATAGCTTGATCTGTGCCCTTCATATAGTTCTCATTTTTTCTTAAGGATTTTACATTTCTACGAAAACAACAAAATAGAGCCTTCTGCAAAATACAGTCCCAAAGATTCAACCAACTTACACAAATTGAGGGACCAAATTTGGAAATTCATGGTAACTTCATAGGAAAGCGTCACATGAACCAGCTCCCTACATCCTTTGGTCACATAATTTCCCTGACTTCAGCAAATACTGTCTTAAGCAGCAATGTCTTGATTGTTTTTCTACTCAGTCAGAGTGAGCAAATGACTCACAGCAGTCAGCTTGACAAACAAAATCACGTTTTCCAGTCATGAATGATTAGTGATTAAGCTCTGATGATACATTTGTTTATCATCTGTGGTTCAAGGTATGGTTTGTGCCTGTAGATAGCCTGGGATTTGTCCACATGGTACCTCTCGCGTATATCACTTTGTAAATGTGTACATACTAATTTGCTATTTATGCTATGTGGTAATTAATTCACATTGTGTTATTTCTGTTCTTTGCTTGGAATACACTTTACCTTTGGAAAAGATTAAGAGTAGATTCACAAACTACAATGCAAACTGAAGCTTGACCAAACATCTGTGACATTTTTGATACTCTCCTGATCAAAAAATCATGATTCATGTTATGTGAATAAAGTTAGTCCTGAAGAACAGTAGAAAAAAACTTGTTTACTCAAACAGATGTTCACTAGCACTTTCTCTCTATTATCTTTTAACTGACTTTTGACTAAAAAAATACTCTTTGGAAATGAAAACATTTCATTCTTTTACAGAATATGTGACTTGTACTTCCAGAAAATTTCAAGAGGTAAATGCAAATTTTCTTTATTTTAATAATTTTCTTCATAGATCCCAATGTCTTCTACTTCTTATTCATCACTATTTTCGGGACATACAAATAAAATTTGAATATTTATGTATTGTCACTTGAAGTTAGTTTTTCTCAGCTATTACTTCACAGTCATAATGAGATGATAATGTGTCTTTGTATGATTCAAGAGCCAGCTGGATGCTTCTTGTCCTTGTTGCAGTAGCCTGATGTTAATTCAGCCATTTCTTTTGATGTGATGAGAGCTGTATTTGATATTTGCTAATTTATTCTACATGACTTGTCTATTGTGACATAGCAAGTTTGGATGACTGCTACTTCAAAATGAATGTAGTGTGCTCTCGTATCATTTGCCCCATCTAAATTACCTCTTACTAAATCCTGTTTAAGTGATCATAGTGATTTATCTTGCATTATACATATATATTTGTATATATTAACTATGTATTTTCTCTTTTTCTCTTCATTTTTCAAAATTCCAAACTATCAAAGACAGAAGACAGGAAGGTATGCAAACAAAGCTTTTAAAAACTGTAATTGTGATTAAAGGAAATAATGAAGTGTACCAGAGGTAGAAGATTTAAAATGCAAGGGGGAAAGGAGGAAAATAATGCTTTCTGACATCAGGGTAATTAAGCATATCGTAGGCTGAAGAGATGAAGATTGGAGTTAATAACATGCCATGGCTGTTCCTTCAGCTTTATGTCTTTTCTAGCAGCCTCATTTTACCTTCTTGCTTCACAGTGAGTTTTTAATCTGCTGGTAATTCAGTATATTATTGATGGTGTCTCTGAAATCAAGAGATTTTCAATATGATGAAAAGTGGCATAACCAGGTATTTAGTGAGGAGATAACAATATAAGTTCTTCTCTAAGTCTTGTCTGATGCATGTGCTTGAGTTGGGTTTAGAGATGGGATTTCTGAAAACTTTTCTCTATTATTACTGAGTAGATTTTTTCAGCCTGTGGTTTTAATTGGTGCTGTGAATTGGTCAGAAGGAAAATAAAAGAACTTGTCTCAACTACGAAGTTTGGAAGAACAGGAAATTTTTGCAATACTTCTTCAGTTTCAACATTTTAATTTTTAAGTTTTTCTCCTGCTTTTCTTTTTTATATTTTCTCTCCCCTCCGCTTCTTTTTTAAATTTTTTGCTTTTGAAAATGAGGGAGAATGACACAAAATTTAGGGGGAAAGAATGATATATGAAAAATATTTTTAATTGCTTTTTTGGTAGTTTATAATAAAAAAGCAAACTATTCAAAATTGTTAATGCATTTTTTAGTGTTCCTTTACAAAAAAAAACTTCCACTTTCCTTTTATTATTCTACTTGACCTTTGTGGACTCAGCAGTGGTCCTTATCCACAGCTGTCAATTCATTAGTCCCTGAATACCCACTTTCCTGAAATGATCCTCAAAAGTCACATTAGTTTTCAGATGATGTGTGACAGGTGAAGTGGTGGAGCAGGACTGCAAGAGACCTGGTAGTGGAAGTCTTAATATGAAGCTCAGTAAGTATGGATGCACGGAGCCTTTGGGTACAATATTTTACCAGAATTCGTAACGTCTTATGAGCCCAGTAAGATTATCAAGTTGACATCTTTACTTTCCATTGTCTCTTTTATGCAAGATGAGTAAAAAGGTGAGGTTTTTAGCAACTGGTTCTGGAAGAAGACATCAAATATAGAAACCTTTGAGAAGGAAAATAAGTATGACTGCATCTATTTTACTAAACTTTACTGAATAAAATAGTGCTAAGGACTGCTCTTTGGCCTTGAAGCCAAGTAGCAAAAACTGACCAAAAATGAATCTCCTATGGGTTCTGCAAATCACCCATCTAGGCCTAATATGCTATTATTTTTGAGGGCATTTTGATCAATTCAGAGTGTCTGAGATAATGTGAGTAGCTTGTCATGATTTTCTAACATAACCCTGGGAGTATGTGTTGCATCCCTTGGTGTTTGACATATAGACAAATCTGGGTATTAGTGGGTATAAAGTTTAATGTTGGAAGACTGTGAAAAGAGGCCATTTGGATTTTGTCTTAGCAGTGTATACCTATAAAGGGTATTGGCCCATGCACCTATATAGGCCCATGCACCATCTGAGTGATAGTTTACATGGTCAAAACTGTGTTAGAGAGTATGGATAATCAGCAGACAGTGTTTGAGTTTGCTCTTTGTCTGTGTTTTATTCAGCGGTACTTACGTAGCCTGTAAGATTATGTAAAAAAGACCTTCCTCCCAAGGTCAATGCAAATGTGCTGGGGTAAAAGTTTGACATGTTTGATAGCACAAAACACAGTGATAAATGTAGTAGTGATCTACAGGGCAGCCCCAGGAGGATGCCTCTTACTTAAAAATCCAGTTTCCCTTCTTCTGGGGCTGCTCAGCTCGCATGACTAGATATGCTGTACCCCAAACTACCTATGGCTGGGAGGGAACACTGCATACCTCAGACAGTGAGCTCCCAGGTATTGTGTTCTATTTGCAGGACCACACACTGTGCAGTGCCTTTGTTCTGAATTTGAACCTTTGTTCATTTGATACTGAGCACTTTCTGAACTGTTGTAACTGAAGAGCTGTGGACTCATGAAGGGAACATAAGCCTTTTTCTTGTGGTTTATTCATATGACAATTTTAATATATTTTGATAATTTGCTTTAAGAGTTAAAACAGCTCTGAAAATTTTGTTTTGTTTTACATTCTTTTGGAGTTTATTACAGGTATATTTCAGCTCTGTCCCATTGTACTTTTTTACCCAACAGGTTATTTTTTTCCCCAAATTACCAACCATCATGTGCCTCTGAGATGCATATTTTCATCATAAGGGTTTCGTTCTCTTAGCATGGCAATTAGGTTGATTATTTCTAAGTGTAGGCTAATGGAGTTAATTACTTCTGTCTCATTAAAATGGTTGGGAGGGATTTGCCTAGGCGATAGCTGTGCCATTTGCCACAGCTGTCTGCAGGTTGAGAAGTGTTGGACAGCCTGATTTGTACGATGATTGATGTCTAGAGGAACTCTGCCAGGCACCCAAAAGCCTTTGTATATTTTTTTGAGATATTTGGAGAAAATTACGAATGCTGGCATACTTTTAGAAAACAACAATTCAAGTACTCTCCCAGATGTCTTGAAAACAGGTGAGCACTCAAGAGGGTAGCTGCCAATCTATTTGCCAGAAGCTTGCTGTGCACCTTGGAGTGGTCAAAAAAGCTGCTAGGGAAAGTGCAGAATGGGCTAAATTTAATAATGTTTTTACCAAAAAACTGTGTAAATAAGAGATTTAGAGAAGAACAGAGAAGTTCTATAAAATCAATAAAGACAAACAAAGATTGTTCTGTGAACTAAAAATCTTGATGGCAGTGCGGTGGGTTGACCCTGGCTGGATGCCAGGTGCCTGCCAAAGCCGCTCTATCTTTCCTGGAGATGGCTGAACACCTGCCTGCTGATGGGAAGCAGTGAATGAATTCCTTCTTTTGCTTTGTTTGCATGTGTGGCTTTTGCTCTACCTATAAAACTGGCTTTATCTCAACTCAACGAGCTTTTTCTCACTTTTACTCTTCTGATTCTCCCTCCCTTCCAAACTAGGGGGAGTGAGTGAGCAGCTGCATGACCCTTGTTACTAGCTGGGGTTAAACAACAACATGGGGTAAATCTTTTCAGGAGGAGGCAGCTCCAAATCCAGGTGTAATGTTGATGGAACCTGCTCCAAACTACTCTTGGAAAAAAATGTACAGATAGTTGAAAGGAACAGTCTCTAGTGGTTGCAGACAGAAAAAATGTAAAACTGGTTTTGAATAGTTCAGAAAACAAGCATCTCTTTTAGATTAGCACCACAATTATTCAATGACAGTTCAGGCAGAGTATATGAAAGAGTGGAAGATGTGGGACAAATAATTTATTTAATGGAGAAATAAACTGGGAAATATTTGAAGGTGGCTTATTTTTGTGTCTGAAGTTCGTAGTTTGGAGACTTTGCATTAAAATGTATACAAAGTGTTACAGAAAGGACATTATTTGAAAATTTATCTTGAGATATCAAGATATTAGTCTTATGTCTTCCTTACAAAGATTAAATATAGTAGAGGTAACTCATCCCTTTTCTGAGCACTGACAACAAAAGCAAAAAACAAACCCCCCAGAAAACCAAGTTAAAATGGATGTCAGGAAAAACCATGGCAGTTTAGAAGAATGTCACAAATAATCTGACAATCTAGGAAACATGTCCAGAAAGAACAAGAAGTATAGCATAAGAATGACAATCTACAGCGATGTTTGGAATCAATCAATGTGCTTTCCCCTCAAGGAACAAAGATATTCACAAAAAGAACATAGGAAAAAGGAAAAAGAAACCTACTCACATATTCACATGGTCACAAAGAACCATTAGGGTTATCAGCTGGTATCCTTCATATTTAGAAATCAATTCATTGTTTTATAAATAATAGCTTTCTACTTGACTAGGAGATTCTTTCCCATAAAAAATTTTAAAGAACTTCAATTTTTCCAATTTTACAAAGATGATTCACTTACATCTGGGGAAATTCAATAAATACTATAGTTGATGTCAAAACTTATCTTCTCACCCAGTGGACGATCTTTCCAAGTGTTCTCCAACCTAGGAGGAATGCCAAGACTGCTGGATCTCCCTAAGCATCATAATCATCAGAAATGAAATGAAACAGGGAAATTTAGGAGAGATGAACCTGTGTTATTGTTATTGGTGAAAACATTACAATATTCTAAAATACTGTACTGCAGGAAAGGGTATTCTTGGAGGCTTTGGGTAGGTGTGCCAGTCCATATTCCCAGAAACATCTACAAGGTGGTGAGGCAGTGCCATCCTTAAGAAAAAGAATGACCTGTAAGGCAATTAGTTGTCTTTAAGATGACTTGCAAACATGTCATCCTCTAAAGCTGACAGAGGAAGAACGAATCCCACTCTTCGTGCTGCAGAGTCTGTCCAGGAACACCACAGCTGTGAGGAGACAGACGTTACCCTATGAACAAGAACCATCAGGAGCAGAGCATAAGACAGAGGTCTTCTGCTATTTACTACCTGCTGTGACTACTCCTGGAATAAGTCCTGCTTTTTCTCACCTTGGAACATCTGAATCACTCCACTTACATTTTGCATTCTTTCAAAATCTTGATGGACACTTGTTAAAATGATTGGTACCAAAATTACTACAAAGTGTAGTTTGCAAAGAATCAGAATTCACTAGACTCAAACCTGTTTCTTTTTTCTCCAAATCTTTCTTTTAATTAAGAAAACTCCTTGTATTATCAGTCTTTCTTCATTTACTTTTTACACTGTTTAAATTGAAGATTTTTTGTTTATATAATCTATTAAAAATAATGTCTTTTCTCCATATAAAACTGCCAAGCAATATTCATCTCTCTTTCACTCTCATTTTTTAATCACTCTGAGATTTCTGCTGTACCTGACATGAACATTAGTGTTATTCTGCATCCACTCTGAATTTCATGTAGCACAATTTAATTTTGTATATATTTCTTGATGAATGTTCAAATGGAACATTTCTCTTCTTCCTTAACTGCCACTTTTTTCTTTGCTGCTTCTGTGAGAGACAGATCCTGTAGTGACTAACTCCCTTTCAATGAGATTTGGAACACCCACAGATTGCCTTAAATCCAATGGATGTTATGTATTCAATGTCTTGTTTTTAAAGGCTAGAATATTAGGACTTTTTTTCCTTAAATGACAACTTTAAGGGTGAAGTACCATATTAAAACTGAGATACCTTAAAATAATAGGTACCATGTGCCTAAATTCATGAAAATGACAGCATGAAATATTTCACCATTAGTTTGATTCATCTTCCTTTACTTACACAAAACAGTTTCAATTTCTTTTGTTTTAGGAGAAAGTTTTCAAATATAGAGCTGTGTATAAAGGCAAATGAAAACAGAATAATTCTTTCACTAGCTAGATTCAGGACATTAAAACAAAGCAAAACTAAAAATTGGCTTATAATTTCTAGAGATGTCAAAAGAGCTTTGAAAAGCAAGTTGCTTAAAAGTAGTAACAATTTGTTGGCCTGAAAGTTGTTTGGGTTTTTTGTTGTTTTTTTTTTTTTTCTGGAAATGCTTACAAAACTGAGCAAGGATCTAGATCTGCTGAAAGAGGGAGGAGTGAAATGACCAAAGATATTCCGTATGTAATAAGTCAGTTGGATGGAAACAGAATGTGTTGGCCTTTTCCGTCTTTATATTATCTGGAGAGTTTGAAGGAAAAGACATGGTTTGGTCTACCTGAAGACTAGTTGTCCAGCACAAGCAAATCAAAATTCCCTTTATCCTTTTCCATTTGGAACAAACTAATTGCCATTATCTTAACTGTTTTCCCTGTGTGAGCACTTTAGGATTTCTCTAGCTGTAAATACAATTATAGCAGCATAATGAAACATTGACTTCTGACTTCCAGATAAGACTTTTCCTAAATTATGTAATCCCATTATTCCCTTTGGATTTTGACAATTCCTTAAATTACTCTTGGAAAAAAACCCAACTTGTAACTGACCAAAAAATAAAATAATTCCAGGACTGCTTGCATTGAAAAAAGTTCCTTGTTTAAACATGGATAACAATGACATTATCTAGCCTCTGCAGTCTAGATCCAGTCAAACAAAACAGAACAATAAAAGAGATTTTACAATAATTTTCACGAAAAAGTATCCTCTATTTTATTAAATTTTTTCCAAATTAGAAACATTTTGACTATCCCTATTTTTATTTTGCTGAAATACTTCCATTTTATAGGGTGAAAATGAAAAACTGCTACTGCACATTCTGTGCTTCTGTTAGCACCCAGCTGTTTTCCAACAGCAGGGTATCTCACTTAGGGCATCTGATTATGACCATGTGATATTTTGCAAACTGACATCTTTTTCCCCATAAAAGCAAATAGAGGTGGTAGCTGGGCTCATGGGGTGAATATTGGTACATGCTGACATGCTTTATCACTTAATAATTTTTGTGTCAATTTTCAAAGACTTCCAGCTATAGTTCATGTTGGTTTTTTATTTTTCAGTCTTTAAATCACAGAAACTACTTGATCATGAGTGACCGTTCAACAGCGATCATGAGGAGACCATTCTGTTTGTTCTGTACCTCAGAAGAGAAATTAATGGGCTCTGGAGAAAATTCTTTGCTTTGAGAGTAAGTTCAAAATTTTGTGACAAAGAGCAAGTTAACACCAGCACAATTTTTTAATCATGTGGAATTTGTCAAGGTCTACCCCCTCCAGTTATGTTATTTGTTAGATATTTTGCTCAGAAATAATCTGTAAATTATTGAAAAAGCACAAGTAAAAGCTGTTTTGATAGGAAAATTTACACAGTAGAGAAGTTTGTCACTAAAACGGGAGATGTCTCTGGAACCGATAAAAGCAATCTTAATGCCTTTAGTGGTTGTCCTAAGAACTCATGGGAGATAGATGAAGTTCCATAAATAAAAGCCTGTCATTAAAGATGGAGTTCATTCAGTCTACCTTCACAGATTATAGTTTCTAGATGATGATCTCTTTATCTTTCCTGCACGAACTCCAGCCAATGTCCTTCCTGGAAAGACTTCCCAGCACTGTTCCAGATTGCACAATACCCCAGATAAACCTCTGCTGTTGCCAACAAAGTGGAGAGATTTCTTCCCCAAAGTAAAACAAGAGTATTGTCAAAGTATTCCAGCATTGTGTTTGCACTGGAAGGGTAGCACCTT
This sequence comes from Rhinoptilus africanus, assembly GCA_013400135.1. Classification (NCBI taxonomy): domain Eukaryota; kingdom Metazoa; phylum Chordata; class Aves; order Charadriiformes; family Glareolidae; genus Rhinoptilus; species Rhinoptilus africanus. Next base: position 36,782 of record VXBO01014798.1, read on the forward strand.
TTTGGTTCATCTTGAGCTTGCTGTTCATGTCACAAGAATATACTATTGTGAAGAAGAGCTGTCCACCCAGCTGTTCTCCAGTTCATGCAGGGCCATGCTTTCTTACCTAAGTGTAGAACTTCATATTTTTCCTTTCTTAATATCCTCTGTTTTTCAGACCACCTCTGAATTTGCTAACATGACTTTGAATTCCAACATTGTCCTGGTAGTTTCTCACAGCTTGGCATTTTTTGAAAATGTGATGAAGTTCCAGTAACTCATCACAAAGTCAGTCAAATACTGAATAGTACTCTCTTGATGATAAATATATACAGAATCTCAATAAATTCAATTCAACAGGAAAAAGAAATAATGACATAGTTCTCCAATAACAATAATTATGGCACACCTCTCCAATAATATTTTTACTCCTTTTTTTCTACTTAATTCCCATACTTTAACAGTTCTTCAGTTTCAACTATATCACCCTCCTTTTCTTATGAGAATATCACATGAGGCAGGGTAAAATTCATCTAGTTTCCATTTAAATGTCTTCAATGTAGATGTCTTTTCATTCCATGCTGGCTTTATAGTTGGCAGAGAGCAGGCACTTCAAGTGAACAACTCCTCTGCCCTGTTCTTTCTAACTAACTTTCTTAAGATGATGTGAGCTGCCTTCTAGAAATTCTTATTTTCCTCCATTGACTCTGAAAAGGATCATTAACCTGAATGTGGGTAACTACATATAGTCATATTCACTTTACCCACAGTTTCATAAGTGTTATTGAAGTCAGGTTACATTTGTTGCCTGCCATGTTTACAGAGCCTGTCACAAAGATAACTTTGGTTGGATTGATTCAATTTACATAACAAACAGAGACCTCTGAAAACCTGTTAAAACTGAATTAATGGACTAAAAACTGCTTATAATCTCAAAAATTATCTTCGGGATGTTCATGCAAATATTTAGGTAACCAATGGCATAAGCATGTATTAAGGACTCTTTATGGATATGTTTTAGTTCTTAAAAAAAGCAATGAGATTTAAGATTCTTTTTTAGTTTACATATAGAATTAAATATATAAAAAAATTAAGAAATCAAGCAAAATTTTAAAATTTCAAAATTACTTGTCCCCTTCAGCAATGAAGAAAACAAAATCCTACATAAATATGTGTTTCTCCTTGGTTATTTTCTCCCTGTTAGACAATTGTTTCCATAGTTAAATTATGAAGGGGATTCGAAACTGTAGTCTTTAAGAACAGAAAGAGGAATTAGAGTAGTTTCCATTAGGAAAGTAGAACATGGCCTTCTGATATTCTTGTGCACATAAAAAAGAGCTATGCTCTGAATATTAATTCCTGCTCCAGTCCTGTTCCACTCTTGTAAAAAAAATGAGCGGGGCACTTTTTGCTGCCAAAACATATTTTGTCTTTATAAGGAATAGGGCAGAGGGAGGAAGAGTAATGAGGGCTTCATCCAATAGTCACAATGTTACCACAATGTTTTTCTCATAAAACTGGTATTAATCTTTTATAACTTGTATTTGTACTTCAAAATAAATAAAAATATTTACTGCTAACAAATACAAAACCTTTACACAGTCAAAGTTCTCTGTCCACTTTAGCTATAGCAATTAATGTTTGAAAAAGTTCCATATTAGACTTGTGATGTGATGGTCTAAATATACAAGAAAAGCAAGGCTTGTATCAAAAGGAACATGATTTATCAGACCAGACTGTTTCTCTGGACAAAACAGACAAGTTTTCTGGAAGTGTTCATTCTCACAGGTTATTATTACTATCCTTAATATTTCCCGTATAAGCAAAAGGCACATTTGTATGTGGCCCTGAAAAATATAGCTTTGAAAACTATGCACTCTTCAAAAGCGAATAATTTTATAAACCTTTTATAATTTGTTATAGTGAATAACACATAATGCATAGTACACAGATTTTTGTTGATAAATAAGCAATTGCTAACATAGTTCGTATTATAATCCACTTACAGAAAGCTATATTCTATTTTTGGAGAGTGGAAAGTGTCTGAAAACTGCCATGAAAACTTAATTTCCATGTAAAAAAATCTACCACTAATTATAAATGCATCCTAATCCAAGAAATACCAAAAGCTTTCCTTTCTGTTTCAACAAATTCTAGTGGGATTTTTCAATCCATTGTTGCAGTCCTGGAAAAGATCGTGATTTTTTTTCAGAGTGCTGTTAGTAGAAGCGATTAAGCTGCCTGTAATTAGAGCTCATAGATCTTTTTGCAGCTCTCTGAACGTACAATTTCCATTGATTTGAATGACAGTCCGGCACAATGAGCATCTTCAAAATTGCTTGCCTAAACTCGAATATTTCCTTAAATTTAGTAGACTTTTTGCATTAATATTGTGTTTTTCCAAATCCTATCATTTGTACCATTTAGCATATGCATACGAACACAGAGAAGAAAAAAAACTACATGGAAAATAGCAAAACAATTAAAGTAAAAAGATAGTAAATCACTGAAAGTCAGATTCATCGCGTAGTCACCCTCTATGAGTAATGAGACTTCTATATTGAGGCAAGGCCTCCCTTCACTGTTTCATCACAGAGAATAATGGAAGCCTTGAAAATCAGCTTAGCTTAGATATCTGTTAGATGGCTAAAACTGGGGGAGATTAATTTCACCCTAGCCTTTCTGTGCCTCATTTCCCTGTCTAGGATAGCAGAAAATGTAGTTTTCTACTGCCACAATATTTATACAGATGAGAAATGGACAGGTCTCAGCTGAGCATGGCACATCTTTCTTCTGGAAGTAAAGAGGTGCTTCAGCAAGCATCAGGGAGCTATGGTTTCCCACTCTTCTTCCTCGAGGTAGTAATCTGTTTCTGATGGAATTCTCCATCTTTTCTTACTTCCCTGAGCTTCCACTTACAGAGCGTGAAACAGCCCTGCACAGGGAAAAAAGACACAGATTGTGTCTTCCCCCTTCCCCCTTCCTTGTTTTTCTTTCTACAAACATTTCTGATCACAAAACTCAACTCTTGCAGATTCTGGTGTGTAATCTGCTGCCTTATTCATATTAGGTAATATTCCGTTTTAGAAATTGCCTACAGGATTTTTTTTCCCCTTTTATCACTCTGATTTTGTGGGTTTTTTTCCCTATTTTTGATATTTGGAAACACGGTATAACAAGCATAGAAATACCAGTTTGCTCATCTTGTGATGTAATTTTCAATGTTTGAGCCTCCTGCAGCAAGTCTGTGTGTAGCCTGCAGGAATGCTACTGGTCACCAGTGCCTTATGCTCTTCTAGGTGGATGCAGACACTGCACATGGGGGTCCATTTGGGAGGGGAGCAGATGTTATTGAGAGGAAGAAGCTCCAGGTGGAATCATGTAGGATGCGTTTTGTAGAGCTAAACCATGACTGTGTTGTCGGTTTTGACTACTGCAGCTGTCAAGAAAGTAAAAGCTTGATAATGAAAGGAGCTGGGTCTTGTTTGTGAGCAATCCATTCTTTGAAACACTTGGCATATTCATTAATTCAGAACCTTTCACGATTGGAAATATTTCTTGCACTTTATTCCTCTTTTAATATTTTTCCTTGACTCAAAGGTAATTCAATGTTGTGCAAAGCATTTACTTATTGCCAAGTATCAAACAGTTACCTGTGAAACAAAAAGATCATTTCTGTTTAATATAGACAGCTTTTACTTTTTCCTCATCAAGTAACGTAGATTATTATTACAGCTGAAACCAACATGGGAATGATAAGGCAACAAGTACCTTCACTGATAGACTTTTCTGCAGGAGGTTGGATTAAAACCAAGCAGAACAGAGAACACAACCTGCTTTTTGAAGTTCAGTCCATCCATTCACGTAGTCAAAACAACCACATGACAAAACCCAATTATCTTCACTAATGATTTATCTCGAAATGAAAAAGACCAGTTCTCACAGTAATCAGGGCTATCTTCAGTACAGACAAATAAATACTTGCATATGAGTGAGAATAACTGAGTATGATTAATAAAATGTGTGGATTTACCTTTCTGTGCAGAGAATGTAGTGTTTATTTATCATCCATTTCTCACAGAGAAAATTAACTTCCCTACAAGAAAGGGTGCTTGTAAAAAAAAAGTAAGCCAGATCCTTATGTGCATGTGTGAATTAATTACAAAAAGACACTGCTGAAGATCATGTAGCTAGAACTTCAAATCCCTGAAAGAGGCATACCTACCTAAACAGGGCCCCAAGCCCCGCTAGGCTTTTAATTAAAAATACAAAATATTTCAGCAGCAGCTCAAGTATGTGAGAATCAATGAGCTACATGACAAGTCATCCCTCCAAGATTATTTTATTTTTGGCTTGAAATGGTTTCTGCAGAGCTGGTTTTCCTCAAAAGGTCCATAAACCCAACTGGACACAGCTCAGAGTAACCTGCTGCAGGTGGCTGTGGTTGGTGCAGGGGGGGTGGACTGGGTGATTTCCAAGAGTGCCTTCCACCTCAGACATTCTGCAATATCTGTGGTTTCCACCATTTTGTACCTGCCAATTGTCACTCACATAAAATGTTTTCTAATGTATAAGTGAACAGCATCTTTTGTGGCTATAATACAATATGACTGAAAGAGCCTAAGATGTGAAATTATACTGTGGGGAAATGAAGTTAAAAGTAATAAGCAAATGCTTGGTAGTGCTAACATATTACCTTTACTTTTACTTATTCAGGTAGACAGATTGAAAACTGTCTCCAGAGCCAACAAGTATTCCCTGTGAATAGAATTCTTGGAAACATCCTTGAGGAAATCTTTTGCACTGTACAGTGAAGGCATATACATCTTATCAATAGCAATCAAGATCTTTAAACTTCATTGCACCAAAAATTAGATTGGAATGATGTTCTTGAAATAGGAATATGAGAAAATTCTTTACAACTTCAGAAAGAAATAATATGTGTCTTGGGACAGCTATCAAAGACATCATCAGCTTTTGCATTTGCACTTCAGCCCCAGGGCTATCTTGGTATGGTGGCAAAAGTCTAATCTTGGTTTTGTCTAGTAAAATGCTAGGAGGTGATAAAGCATTTTATGTACAGAGAACAGCAAAACAAGAAAGATTTGTTTCTGAAGAGCTAACTCACGTCATTCTCTTTAAAAAACATTTGATGTATTTTCTCTACAACTGTCTTTATATCTGCACAGATACAGACATTTTCTGGTAAAGCCATGACACAATTTTGTCTTTTATACAGTTAAAAAAGGTGCATATATTTTATATATGGATGAACTGAAAATAGTTTTCATTCTACGTAATAACACCGGGATGTTCAGGACAGGTATTTCATCATTTGAAGCTAGATGAAGAAAAATATTCATGTACCTTACAGACAATATTGAAACACCAGTAGGATTTGAAAGGAAAGAGATTAAAAGAATATTTCTCGGATCAAGGTTTTCTTCAAAATCCCCCAAATTTCAGATTACTGTGCTCAGAATTAACTGGCTAATTTTACAAAAACTAACAAAAGCAGATATTATCTATGTGGTAGACTCCACTGTGACTGCTCACTGTCTGATAGACTTGGCAGAAGAGTAATGCTTGAGATGTCTCACCATAAGGAATAATCCAGCAAAGGTACATTGGCATATGTCCAAAGTGAACTAACAAAAATATCTGGATAATTACAGCAACATTTTTTTATTTTCCTAGTAGTATTAACAGGGAAAAATTTACTTGTAACTAGCATGAGATAAGCACTGATATCCATATATTCTCTCTACTATCACCAGTTATGAAACTTGAGCAGGAAATGTCCAAGATATTTGCATAATTCAAGTGTCAACCTACCCGCATCCTAAGACTTTTAAAGAGTTTAAAACAGTTAACTAGTCAATCTTGTATCAGTATTTCCCAACACTGATCATCTACCTTTTTTTCCCTTTGATTTAACTTGTAAATTTTTTGTATCAATGATTATATGTCTGGTTTTGTTTTTGTTTTTTTTTTTTAAATTTTTCTTACAGTGTCTGGACAGCAAAAATTAAGAATTCTGTCTCTTAAAATGCAATAATAATGATAAACACAACTAGAGTCATCTCAACAGAGATTAAATCAGAAAAAAAAAATCATTCTGTATAGTTTGCTAGTAAGCAATTAGAAAGAAAATCAATATCTAGACATGGTTCCATAAACATTTCCTTCTCTAAAAGCATTTAATATATACTTTCTGAGTAGCATATTGACAGGTACCTGGATCATTGTATTGGATTTGCACAGCCATAAAGTCATATGTAGACAATATGCATTGTCTTACTCATATTCAAACTTCAATGAAGAAAAGTAAATGGATTAATATTTCTCCTTTCCTGCTCTGACATGCAAATTAACTAAGATCAAACTAGCTTTATATTTTAAAAAGGAGCAAACTGCACAGTTTGTTATAAAGATAGACCAGTTTGTATTAATCTATTATTATTAGAGCTATATCTTAATGAGAAGATGATGTCCTTCACACTGGTCAGCAAAATTAAAGAAAAAGCAAACCATTATTGAAGTTAATATATATAGTCTTTTTTTTTTTTCCCAACAAAACTTGACTCAGCTCCTTTTCTTTGTTACTTAATCCATTATCAATAGTGACATTGTTCTGTTTGCCTTAAGCAGGAAGCTGGGAACCCTCTGAATACACCTGTGAGCACCATTTTATTTTGCGAACAGCATGCTGTATTTCAACTGCCTTGTTTGTTGTACTTTTCACTATAAACTTCTCTTTTTTTTTTTTTTTTCCTTTTTAAATTAGAACAGCTTTCTTATTTTTGTGTCTGGTATCCACAAATGAAGAGCTTTTTAAAGCACTTAATTTCTAATTTACTTTTCCTCAATGAAATAAAAAAAATCTATACTTGTCAGTGAAGGTTGATATTACCTTGTGTAAGGCCATGCCTGGGGAAAATGTTAACTGGCTGAGAAAACCAAAAGCTATATCCCCCTCTCTGAAAGGAAGTTCTTCTGTTGCTACATGCCAGTAGAACAGATCTAGAAGATGGAAAGGACTTTGCAGACTTTAACTCTTGACCAGCCCCAGGACTTATGCTAACAGTGATGTAAAACACCAGAAATCACATGTTGAATTTCTGATGCTAGTTTGCTAGTTTGTTTGTTTATTTCTCAGAAGTTTCTCACTGTCTGTGGTTTTAAAAAACCACATCTGCACTTTAGAAATCCCCCTGTAAAGCCTGCTTGCTTCAGTTGCCAAAGGGGCTAGGTGCACATTGTGAGCCTTGAGCCAGGGATCCTTTACAACCTTGGAGAAACCACAACCCCAGCTGGACAAGACTGTAGGTAGTCTAACACAGTGTGCATAGCAGAGGAAATTCAAGACTAGAAAAATTAAGCAACATAAGCAAGATCAGAGTACGAGAACAGGGCAAGAAAGAGAAGCAAGGAAAAAGATGCACTGTTATTCTGTCCTAACCATTAGAACTTCCTCTGTCTTTTTATTGTGGATCAGTGTTACTGAAGTGTACTATTAGGCAGTTAGATTGAAATGGTATGATTTTAGTATAATGCAGACAGCCTTGTTGACTATTTAAATTATTTTTTAACAATTAAAAGGTAATAAAACCTTAAATCTTCATCTATTTTTTGCATTGAAGACCAGCATAAATTATATGCCCCAGTCTGGATTATAGTAATTTAAACAGAATGACATGAGTTGTACTAACTGTCAAAGGTCTGTAGATGATACCTTTAATAACAGTGTTCAGTGAGCCCAGCAAGAGTAGAAAGTGGCTTTAATTCAGTACATTAAATAATTGACTAAGTCATGGATTTGGTGCATGGTATTTTGACATTTGAAATTCCCAGGAAAGGTAAACACATTCATAACTAAGAGTGAGCTATATAGAGCAACCATTTTAAAAGAAAAAATAAGCAGTAATAAAAGTAGCACTGTTCTTTCTTGCCTGACAGTTTTGAGTTATCAAAATTAATTACATAATTATGATTCCCTTCATTAAACATAAAGTTGACAAGGAAATCAGAGCAATGGACATTGAATAGCACTAACTTCTGTTTCAAATTAAATTTGCCCCAAAACTAAAGTTTGAAATCCACAGCTGGATAATGGTTCTTATGAAGAACCATACTCTGCTCTCTTGAGACCCCATCTGGAATATTGCACCCAGCTCTGGAGCCCCTAACATAAGAAGGACATGGACCTGCTGGAGCAAGTCCAGAGGAGGGTGAGGAAGACGATCAGAGGGCTGGAGCTCCTCTCCTATGAAGACAGGCTGAAAGAGTCCAGCTTGGAGAAAAGAAAGCACCAGTGAGACCTTATAGCAGCCTTCCAGTAAACGGGGCCTACAGGAAAGATGGAGAGGGACTCTTTATGAAGGGAGTGTAATGATAGGACAAGGGGTAACAGTTTTAAACTGAAAGAAGATAGATTGAGATTAGATATTAGGAAGAAACTCTTTACTGTGAGGGTGGTGAGGCCCTGGAACAGGCTGCCCAGAGAAGCTGTGGATGCCTCATCCCTGGAAGTGTTAAAGGCCAGGCTGGATGAGGCTTTGAGCAGCCTGGTCTAGTGGGAGGTGTCCCTGCCCATGGCAGGGGGGGTGGAACTAGATGATCTTTAAGGTCTTTTCCAACTCTAACCATTCTGTGATTCTCTGATTCTATGGTTTCACTGTTGTCCTTTGCTTTTCAAAAGATTTGGTGAATGTTTCCTACACCTATCCATGTGAGAAAAATGGCAGCAACAAAATTATGTATCCTTTTACCATTTTCTTTTTATGACTACTTAATATCCACAATTCAATACTTTGAAATGCCACATGTAAGGTAGAGTTCACTGCTTTTCTCTTACATGATTAATGAAAGCATATGTCAAAAGAGTCATATATTCTTTCCCTATACTCTTCACTTCCAGTGTGTTGGAGATGTATGTAGATCAGCACAAAAATGTACAGGACTTTGGAAAAGTCCCTGGTTCTGATCGCAGTTACTCAGAATGATTCATAAGATTCAGTTGTTCACAACTTTGACTACTTTCTATTCTAATATTTTACTCTTAGGAATCATAAATCAAGTGGTAAAAGTCAATCTGATGACATGCTGTTGCTAAATTACATTTCACTGTGTTAGTATATTTTTAGTCAATACTCAGCAGGAAGAACTCTGACTGATTTCTATAGATATGGTGGACTAGCAACTATATCTTTCTTGTTTACAAAGCTCAATGAAATGTCAGGCATTATGTTTGATCCTCCACAGCCCCGTACATTTTTTAGTTTTATGCATTATTCTGATTCAGTAGCATTTTTCATGGAGTTTAAATGGGTACAAATAATCCCACGAGGCTGTTGGAAACCAGGATCTTTTTATGTACAGAGTACTGAAAAGCCGCTTGTGAGGGATGTCTGCAGTGAACTCAAAATCAATTCATACTTCAAATTTCAGAGGAATGACTGTATACATTTTTAAACTGGGAAAATTGTGAGTAAGCATGGAAATATTGGCAGGAAAATTCTCATTATGGAACAATGCACACAAAGAAATATGCATTTTAAGAAACTAGTAGCAAACAAATGAAAAATTACAGATAGCAAAATGGAATAAAAGTAGCTTTGAGTACATGTCTATTATACATTCTTTTCTAAGTATGCTACTCACACCTTAAGAAAGTTATTTCACTTTACTTTTCTGGTCAGTGTTAAAGTCACTGTTTTTTGTCTCTAGGGGAAATTACCAGGAGCAGTCAGAATTTTTAGTTCTAGCAGCAGTGCAGATGTTTGATAAGCATCCTGAGGAGATGGCATATCATGCCAAATCTTCTGCATTCAGTCCTTGTGATGTAGGCATAATTACACTAATTTTAAGACTAGAGGCACCTTAAGTATCATGTTAATGTTGCTAATGTTTCAATTTCTTTCTTCTTATACTTAAGTATTGTATCTCCTGTGACTTACAAGTTGTCTGTAGTCACACGTTTCATGTTTCAGTTTTCACTCATGAGTCTACCAGAAAAGTCTTTAACCTTTAGGTCACTTTTTTTTCTGGTTATGTGTTTGAATTTCATGGTTATTAAACTTAAACATACATTAAACCCACAACTGGCTTTATAAAGTAACTAGTATGGTCATATCCCCTGTATAAAAATAGATTAATTCTAGATTGTGTTCACTCCATTTCTCCTTTTATTCTACCTCCTACTTCATTACTTTTCCTCTCCAACTTGTTCCAGAGAGTTTGAAATTATTTTTCATATTCAGAAGGTACAGAAGATAAGTCTTGTCTTCTCTGTTGCAACACAATTTGCTACCTTGTCTCCTTCCTCCGTTTAAAAATATCAAAGGTTAAGCCCTGCACAGTGTTGAAGGATGTCCCACTGTGACATTCACAACAAAAGAAGATCCTGTAGAATTCAATAAATAAAAGACACTTTGCATTTAAGTCAGTGATCATTGTTGGTTATAGAAGTAGGCAAGGGTGGTAGAGTTTTACCAAGCCAAACTCGGTGGGTGTATGGATAACTCTCAGTATATGAGTCTCTAAGTACTGTATGATTCAGTCTGCTGTTCTTGTCACCTACTTCATCCCACTCATTTTTTTCCCCCAAAATCTTCAAGTGTTTCTTTTGAAAGAGGCTTCTTTCACCTTAGTGCTCCATCTTGTTTTCGGGCAGGAGCACAAAAGCCTTGACTGCCAAATTGCCTGCAGCCTTCCCTGTTAGAGCAGACTTGAAGAGCTTCCTTAAGCCACAGTATCTCCTTTCTTACCACCATCACTCAGTCTGTATGAGTGTTTGGGGCACTTGAGACATGTGTCACACTCCTAGCAGCAGACCCTCTGCTGTTAGTGTCTCTCTAGACATGCTGCCAGCAGCATCAGAGAGGACATTACTGATCAGCTGGTCCTGTTGCTGTTCAGTTCCCACATTTGGTGTGGGGATTTCTCTCACCTAATTTTACCTTTCTGAAAGTTTTTTCTGACTTCCCTCCAAAACACAGGATTCTCCTTACCAAGGTTTTTAAAACCCTCAGTGATCTTTTTTCAAAGTTATTAAAAAAAATATCTGTAAAACATGTCCTCACATGTAACCCAGTCCCTCAGTTGAAATTCTCATGAGCACTCTGGATCTATTTCCAGAGCTGTCTGAACATCTTATGTTTTTTAGCTGTGCTTTAAGGTTTCAACATTTGAGCTATGCTGAGGAAAGTATATACACTGTTTAAAAATCTGTAGTTTCAGTGCGCCCAAGACCTGCAAAATTTTTGTCTCTGCCTATGCTTTCTCTATCTTTCCTTTCCTTTGGTCCTTTTCTGATGTTTCAGTTCCCTTCTTTTCCCCTTTTAAGACCTCTTCCACTTTCTGCTTGGCATACTTTTTAAGGTTAAATTCTACCATAGGAAGAGTCTTTCCCATCCTCTGCGCCAAAATGTGCAAAGTCTGATCCTTTTATATTGTCTGGTTGGAAACCTAGCCTAAATACAAGAAAAAAGGTTGTACTTCTTTCAAGCATTAGAGAATCATTAACCTGAAACAAATATAAGAGCAAAAGAAAGAAGCACGACCATTTAAAAATAGGGTTAATATTTGTCTCGCTGAGTAATGGATACACTGACCTTTAAAGAGAGTTAGTTTTTGACAGTTCTGTCACCATTTCATCTTGTTTTCTCTTTATACCTACATAATTACTCTTCTTTAAAATGCATTGTACACTTGTGCTCTGCTACAGTTGCAGTACAATTTCCCACTTTTAACTTTTTGTTGAAAGACCCTTTCATTTTTTTCTGAAAGTTCCTTTTTAATGAAAATTCTGTTATGTTCATGAAATGTCAGAGCAGATTCAGAAAAGAGGAAAAGGAAAAAGAAAAATATAAAATGCATATACATATGCTCAGAATTCATGTTAAGATTGTGTCCTCTATAATGAAATTTTTATTATAGGCTTTCTCTATTTTTCTTTTTCTTTCTCTTTTTACTTATTCAGAAATCCAGAGTCACGAAGAAGTGCTATTTAGATTTCCCAATGGGTAGCTGACTTGAGAAGTGAGGTATGTTGGCCTTCTCTTTTGTTGTATGGTCTCACCTAGCTGAATATTCATTGGAATTAGGTGCTTGCTTTGTGGTAATCATATGAGATGTAACTGCAGGTTGGCCCAGAGACCTCTTTGAAGAGTTCTATCAGAATGGGATTTCATCCGTGCTTCAAACATACCTTGAACAAAACATTTTTGAAAATGTAATATTTTTCTAGTCTTGCTGAAGTAAGAGACAGATGGGAACAACATATTATCTAGTCTGACCCTCCATATACCACAGGTCAATAAGGTTCACACAAATGCTTTGTAATATCTAAAGATTTATATAAGCCAGATATTTCAGTTCTCAAATTGCTGTAGGTAAAGACAGACCAAAGCACAATCAGTGCCTTAGGTTTCTTCATGGTTGGAAAACTGTTATGGTGAGATGATCCCAGTAGGCAAATCATGTCAGACACAGCAATTCCTCTTCCTTCTCTGTTTCCTCATACAATGCCCACCAAGCCTGGTAGAAAATTTCCTTATTTATGCAAAGCCAGCACCACAAAGTCAGCTAGTGTTAGCCTAGATAAGTGAGCTATGTGCTGCAGAGATTCTCTGTGTTGCAAAGTTGACCCACAGTATTCACTATCCACCTTGATTTTATATATAATAATATATACATACATATGTGCATAAAGAAATAGCAATTCCTTATTCGATTTCTGTCTGCCACTTTTTCAGGTCAATTTAAAAAAGACTGACTAAGCTAGAAACACCCAGACCGGAGTAGGAAATTGCTCTGGAGGCTAGTCAGGAGGGGAAATATGTAGTTGAGATCCACCAGCTCCTGTGGGGTGACCAAAGCTAAGAGGATCTGCAGAGACTTAAGAGCCTCTGGAGAGATTAAGCCCATGTTAATATTTGTGATATTGTTCTCTGGAACTGCATTCAGCCAGCATGGAGCAGCCCCTGTCTGCCCTATCAGACTCTCTGACCCTCTGAAAGAGGGTGTCTGAGTCCAGTGCATCTTTTGGGAATGGTCTTCAGCCATGCTGGCTCTGGAGCAACACCTGGGCTTTGTCAGGGAGGGCCTTTGTTTAGCATGGAGCACAATCGGTGACCGCTCCAGCAGTTTGTCTGTGCAAATGACTGACTCCCAGTGACCAGGAGGGTTCCCTAGAGCTGTTTGATGTGTCAATGTAGGCTCAGTCTCAGGGAATGGAAAGGGTGACAGGGTGAAAAAAATTCTCTAGGTAGCAGTTTGCTGCCACGTGGAAGCTGCTTCTTAACTCCCCAGGAGCGAGGACATGCACTGTGAGCTGGAAGGCAGATGCGTAAATTTTAATAACTTGATTTTTTATTTCCATTTTATCTTCATTACTTTGAGCTTTCCTATTTGAAAATTGTTCTGTTCCTCATGTAATAAAATGTGCCTTTTTATGGTTACAGGCCTTTAGAGTTTCTTTAGAAACCACTATAGGAGAGGCAGATTCACATCAAAGCCCTGGCCAGCTAGTCCCAATAATCTCTGCTGAGAAAGATATGGAGAAAAAGACATGAGAAATGCCACTTGCATACAGGAGAAAATGAGATTTTTTTTCCTATTCCTGACAGAATTCAGTTAAGTCTCAAAGGATAAGATTTAAAAGTGTTTGTCTAACAATGTAACTTCCTATTCTTTTCCAGCAAGATATTTGCTTATTAGAAACAAAGGGCTGTAGGATGGTGTTGAAGATATTTTCACTCGAAGGAGTAACCTGGGATTTAACTTCTACAGCCTTTCTTGTTTGGAAACAAGTTAAGAGAATCTTAATCTTTCAGTTCCTTTCCAACCCAAACCAACAAAATGGTTTATGGCATTTGAAACAATCCCAATCCCACGTTCCATTCCTTGCACTAAAAGTGCAGCTTTACAAAGGGCCAAAATAATTCAGTTTGCAACATAGCACTTTGATGCTTCTATTTTTTTGACCAATACTAGGCTATGCACTTAATTTTTTTAGTTTTAAAGCCTAGCTGCAAAACAGCGAAGTCAATAGGGTTCCTTTTCCTGACAGGACAGACTTTGATTAGACTGTTTTACAATCAGTTTGAAACTTTCATGACAATAAGCCTTAAGATGTCTTAAAACATTTTTTTTCTTGTATTTCAGGTAATTATTTTTTTTTAATGTGAGTGGCTAGGGATGAGAAATATTTTCTTGAGACAATAAAACTTTAGACCACAGCTAAAAAGGTATGTCAAACTCAGAGACCTGAAATTAAAAATGTACCACATCGTGTCATCTCCGGTTCATATCTTTAGTAAATAGATGACAGAGGCTGGTACATAGAGGTGTCTCAATAGTCCTTCTGATCTCAGAAGAAATGGTCAAACATGACAAAGAGCAAAAAGATCACATTACATTTTCTCTCTTTAGTTTTTAAGTACTAGAAAAGCAGTGCCTTCCTTATTTCATGATAAATGCTAAGGTGGAAGCTCCTCCAAGCAGACTTTTAGTTTCATACCATTACTGACAGGACAGCTACTTCTCATTCTCTCAGAACTGAATATCAGTATCTTTCCACAAAACAAATAATAATCTTCCTTCTTTCTGGCCAACGTCATTCATTTTTCTGCCAGAAGCAGGCAATGTGTAGTCTAACCTGGAACTGTGCTGGTGTATGTAACAGTTCCAAGATTGCCTGTGGGGGCTGCTGTGTTGACCCTTCCTATGTCTTCAGTGTCCCAGGGCTCACTTGTCTCCACTATCCTAGCCACTTGGTCCTATCTGCCATTGCAGAGATAACTTCAACAGAAAAAAAAAAAAATTACCCAGGTTGTTCTCTGAAAGTCAACCCTTTTCTTAATAAGGTTCAAAAGAACTGCAGCAACTCTTAAGCCTGGTACCGTGTCTCTCACGTGTAAACCACCGTGTGGTTTATCTTGATTTCAGTANAGATTTCTAGGTGATACCTGAGAGATGCAGCCACATATCTCAGCAGACCAGAGACATAATTTTTTTTCTGCTCCCACCTTAACAAGCAAATTTTTAAACTCCACAGCTTCAGTCACGTATTTCTTCTGGCAGAAGCCAATGTGAACTTGGTACATTCTTATGTGTAGGTGTACCTCTGCATGGATATTTTTGTACTTTGGTAATATTATTCCTATAAACTACATTTATCATTTATGTCAATGATACTCAGATAGCAGGAATGTGGTTTGTGTTTCTCCTCACCTCACCAAACTGTCATCCACCAGGGAACAGAGAACATGCTGGGAGACAATTCACATAATACCAGCATCTCAATGGCAATGAAGCAATGAAAGGGAATTAAAGATGACTTTGAATCTGCTACACGCCTGAAGGAATAAGAAGAGAGCAGCAACACCCAGTTGGACTGCTTTTGTTTTCAGCAACACATTTTAATTATGATTTACAGTTGCATAGGAATTCTGATCCATTGAACAAAGAGCAATTCATCAAGATGAAAAGTAAGTTCCCTGTATGAAATCAAAACAAGCCTTTGAAAAATCATTAAGCTAGAAATGGATTTTCAGACTCCTTAGAAAGAAACAGAAAGGATCAGGGAGTAATACAGAATGTTTCTTTGGGACTTATACTCTTAGATCATCTCTTGAGCTATGTTACGCTGAGCAATAAAGATTTAAAGTAGGTGGCAGCATGATCCTTTATTATTTATTTATAATTCTTTATTGCTCATTAATATTAAAGTATTATTTTCCTAATTGTGTGCTAGCATTTTAAGTTCTTACAGCCTTGTAAATTGTTATTTTCAAGGTTTAAAAACATATTCAGGCTCGTTCTACACATCAGTTACTACTAGAAATCCTTTAAGAACTGCTTATTATATAATTTAGTTCTACGAATGCAGAGGACAAATAACTTTTCATTATTTTTCATTGTGACAGTGCAAAATGGATTAGTAAATATTACTGCCAATCTCTCCAAGTGTCAGTGTGGGAATTATCCTGATGCAACTAAAGTTAATAGCAGGCTTTCTGTTAACTTGAGCAAGAAGTGGCCTGAGCCCTGACAGAGTAAATGAATTTGCCTGATTTTGTACTGAGACTCCTCCTGCTCAGGGACCTGATGTGCTGGCACAGTACTAACCAGGTCCTCAATTATGCTGCAGCTTTGGAGAAAGTCTTCATCATCAAGGCTCACCACTGCAGAATTTAGAATCTCTCAGCGATCATCTGCAAGTGATGTCACTGAAACAGAGCCTTGCATTTCTTTCTCCATTCTGCATTAAAACTGCACAAACTCTGCTATTTGTTGCATCTTGCAGAGCTATTGCAGTTCCCAAACAGCCATTTAATTTGTATGCAAACCCTCTTTTCTATGCAGTCGTTTTTGTAGCTAATTAAATGATGAAATAAATACCATAACAAATGCCAGTGACCAAAAAAGTTGCACACAAATAAAAATCTCACTCTGCTCAGAACATAATGTATATGAAGTGTACTGTATCTTAACCCTGTGCAAACATGCAGTCCTGTAATATGATATTGCCACTGATAGTAATGGGCCACAAGCTTTGTAATGAATTTGCAAAGTCTCAGGACTGAGGCTTGACAGGCATTAATCCAAACTTTTCTTTACCTGTTGCAGCTTTGTCTTACTTGTTTTAGCTGTAACGATAATTTCTGTAAATGACGATATTTATTTATTTTATTTTTGTCATCTTTGTATGGCACAAACATAGGTTTACATAGGTAGCAGCAACTACAGTTTTTCTACATAGAATGAGATATTAATAACTCTGACATAATGGTGTAGTGTAGAGATATACAGGCCTGGTACAACAGCAGCGTTGTCAAGTAATGAAGCCACAGGGGGGGATAAAAGATGGAGCACCCACTTGGTTCTGGAAATTCCATGGCTACAAACAGCTCACCCATCATCAGTTAAAAAAACCTGCAAAGCTGGTTTTAAATGTCACAGAGAGAACAAAGAAACAGCACCTAGCATACATAAAAGGCATCATATATGGACAATTCAGGCACAATGTAGAGCTGTAAATCAAACAAGAAAGAAAAAAGGCTTAAAAGTATGATAGCAAACACATGGAAATTACTCCAAGATTATCCTAGAATGAGAAAAAGAAACTATCAAAATGAACATCACACTCCTCACAGAAAAGGACTCCAGGTGCTGGCAACTTGCCACGACACCTCACCACTGTCACCAGACTGAAACCGCCAATGTTCGGACCCAGACGATCAGGGGAAGGGCAATCATAAACAGCAGGAAAAGGGGTGGAAGCTAAGAAGTGTGTGTATAAAAATTCTAACTGCATTATTATTCTTTCTTTTTCTGTAACATTCAGATCTTTACTAATAAGATCTTGACTAGATTCTGAAGATTTCCACTATACTAATTCTTGGATTTATGTACATATAATGTGTATTTCTGCTTTGCCCATAAACAGGATTTTGAGTGTAATACATGCTGACATCAATAACAAAAGGCAGTGATTTTAGTGGGGTTCAGGACTTCACACAGTAGACTAATTTTATCCCACTCCGACCTCCAATTCCTGTGAAGTTATGCAGCAACGCACTTCAGACCAAAATTTCTCTCCATGTTGTCTAAAACCTGGAAGACTTTTTCTCCTGTGGCAGCACTTCTGTACCAACTTCCAGCTGTTTCTGCCCCCAAGGCCAGCTCCCTTGGGAACCCGTAGTATCTGCCTGCTAGCATGGTACACCTCGAAGTATGTGTGCAGTGCATTGGGCATGGACCTTGACCCTGCATTCAGCAGAAGTTCTGGGTACTTCTAGAATGACACAGGAGCCCCCAGGCATCTAATAGAAAATTGCTGGCTGTAACCCTGTATATATATAAATCTGAATCTCTGTCAGTATTAGGCATGAACAGTGATTTTCATAAGATATTAGGAACTGCTTCTCAGAAATTAGTTTTTCTATGTGATAAGTATCAGTTTGTACTTCTGTAATTTATTTTCTTTCTACTTTACTAGTATGCGTAATATAATTTATTTCCTGTTTATGTTAAGAATTCAGGATGTGGATAATTTAACATAGCTGTTAACCTTTTTTTTTTTTTGAGAAGATGGCAAAAGTCTAATCTTTGAGCTACACTTCAAATCCGATTGTTTATAAAGCATCTGTTTTATTAAAATTGGAGGCTCAGAGAATGACAGCACAAAACCTAATATTTCTTTCCTCCCTTATTTCCCCAGTGGAAAGAATATGTTTTTCCACTTCAATTAGTTTTCAGTCTTCCTCCTGCAATATGATCAAAATGCTTCATGCTGGCCAAACTGACAACTGAATGATACATGAAGAGTTGTATCTAAAATAAATATGATTTAACAAACTGGTTGAATCCTAAATACAGAGCAGACTGACCTTCAATGGACCAGTTCAAGTTCAGTCCCAATATTATGGGAAAAATAATTCCACTATTTTTTGAACTACTATTGACAGGATATTTTAAAGTCTTCTTAACACCTTCCCTACCTGACTTGCTCCATTGCCTATTATCATAGTTACTCTAATAAGTAGTAAGGCTAAAAGTTCCCATTCTCATCAGCCAACCCTGAGTAGTTTCCTAGTTGGTGAGCCCAAATCTCTGAGTCACATCGCAAGATATATTTTTATTGTATTTTCTTTACAAACTCTCTGGGTAGCTATCCTGGTGGTTCCTGCAAGAACTTGTCCAGAGTATATGACACTGAAGAGAAGTCTGTACTAAGATATGGACAGTGCTGGTCAAAGAGTGGAGTTACAATATCAAATAATTTCCTAAGTGTTAATTTAGGGGCTAATTGATGAAGAGTGAGCTTTTCATATCTAGTTCTGGGACATTTTAGCTAGCAAAAATCTAAAAGCCTCTATCAATGTCTATCTTTCATATTAAAATCTTTTAAAGCACAAACGCTTCTTACCTTGCTTGTGTTGCAGCGATTTCACAAGTTTTATGAACATATGTTAGTGTGTGGACTGTTTCTGTGTTGTAATTTCCTTTTCCATGGTGGTATGAAGTATTTGCAGTAAAGATAAGAAAGCTTTTCTGAAGCTCTCTGTTTCGCAGTGTTAAATACTATTTCATACCCCGTTCTTGCTGACAGTAATCATAGAACCATAGAATCATAGAATTGCCTAGGTCGGAAGGGACCTTTCAGATCATCTAGTCCAACCACCAACCTAACTGACAAAAATCATCACTAAACCATATCTCTAAGTACTATGTTTACCTGTCTTTTAAATACCAGGGATGGTGACTCAGCCACTTCCCTGGGCAGCCTATTCCAATGATTAATAACCCTTTCAGTGTAAAAAAAGTCCCTACTATCCAGTCTAAACCTCCCTGGCACAACTTGAGTCTGTTTCCTCTTGTCCTATCGCTTCTTAACTTGTGAGAAGAGACCGACCCCCACTTCTCTACAACCTCCTTTCAGGTAGTTGTAGAGAGCGATGAGGTCTCCCCTCAGCCTCCTTTTCTCCAGGTTAAACAATCCCAGGTCCCTCAGTGCCTCCTCATAAGGCTTACTCTCCAGACCCCACACCAGCAGCTCTATCAGTCTGTGATATGTCCTTTCACACCTAATACCGTAAGCGCTAATTAGAGTTGATCTTACAGACCAGCAAAGCAATAGCAAGCTACTATACTATAAATTTTAACCATGATTTGAATTTTACGCTGCCTTCTATGATAGTATACAGAAGTAGAAAAGCCACTCCCTCAGACAGTAAGTCAGTTGTAGGCTGTATTCTGCTTTTGGCAACAGCAAAGTGGATACCTGCAGAAAGTATAAGACTGATAATCAGTAGAGAGCAGCACTTTCCACTGTGGAAGCTGTATCCAGGCCACTATGTTGAAGTATAGACAGATTAGACCCATGATCCATGAAATGGCTTCAGTTTTCTTTGGATCTCTTTATACATTGGTCTACCAAAACATCCTAAAACAAAAAAAAAAATTGTCAAAAGCTATGTAGGTTATATGTAATAGTATTTCCTGCCCTTCCCTGTAAACCTGCTGTGGTACCTGTCACTTCTTCTATTCTGAGAAACAATTCAGAAGTATTCCCATCACCTCCTCAGTGTCATCTCTTGCTTTAAAGACTCGTAATTTCCAGCTTGGGTTGTGGGGTCTTGTACCAGGTTGCAGAGTTCTTAATAAAAATAGTCTCCTTAGAAGTTTAGAAGTCATTTTCTTGCTGTCCTTCTGCATTGCCGTAGTCTCATTCAGATAGAGAATATGAAGAATATTCAGTTGAACCAGAGGTACTTACACCGGCACAATGAAATTGTTCTCTAGTCCCTTTCTAATCACTCATATTACTGTATTTGCTGGTGGTTTTTAGCAATGACTGAGGGCTCTCTTGACATTCTCACAGAACTATTTGCCCTGACCAGGTAGAGCAGTTATTTTAGTGTCATTAAGTTAGAACTGTTTTTCCCCACTTACAGTGTTTCCTAATGGACTGCGCAGAGTTTCTATCATTTTATTTTCTGCTCACTCAGCATGGTCTTCACCCCTTCAAAGACAGATTTAGTTGTAATATTTTTAAATGATAACAGTAAATTTTGCCCTCTCACTATCTACACTCTTTTAGATCAGTTATGTATGCACTGAAAAGCATACATCTCTCTGAAATTCTTCTAGCAACTTCTCTTTATTGATAAACTTGAACTTTTGCTCTTTCTTTCCCATCCTTTCATAAATTATGAATCTACAAAAATGATGATCCCTTTCTCCAATAAC
This sequence comes from Rhinoptilus africanus, assembly GCA_013400135.1. Taxonomy (NCBI): domain Eukaryota; kingdom Metazoa; phylum Chordata; class Aves; order Charadriiformes; family Glareolidae; genus Rhinoptilus; species Rhinoptilus africanus. The sequence goes on from VXBO01014798.1 coordinate 57,521, forward strand.
ATCTTGATTTGTTCGATGACCTCTGATGAGGAAAGCTGCCAAAAACATATTTAGAACTCTAAATACTATTTCTCTGCTGAAACATCTTTATCTACAAGAAAGGTGACAGTTACTGTCATATGCTGTTTTCCTTCATTGGGCAAGAGCTCCCCTTGGCTACGTCAATATTGTAAATAGTCTTATTTTGATAATTACTCATCTAACATTCAGCTAGAAATTACTTCAGGAAAGGCTTTCAGCCTGTATTTTAAAGCAGATAAAATGCAAAACTCACAGTGAGTTCTTGTACTGTGACAGCTTTTGAATTAAGAGAAGTGATACGTGTGATGAAGATAGGAGTTACTCTACATTCATGAGGCAGATCATTTATACATCCAGAGTGAATCCAATGTGATCACGAAACTCAGTTTTAATAGTTCTTGTGGTTATGGTGATATTTCTAAGAGTTCAGTCAAGAGCTGAGCCTCTTGTTTACTGTATATGAATGGGAAAGGGTCTGGGGGGGGAGGGTCAGTTGTATTTGTTATTGTAAGTGACGCAGTTGTATGATCCAGACATTTTTCCATCTCTTTTATTCTGGAGTAATCATGAAATATGAAAAATGAATTCACCGTGATAAAACTAGATTCCTCTTCAATACAAAATTTCTGCCCATTTTATCCTTTATTATGCACTGTAAATGGCAGCAGCACTTGCTGCATGGAAATCTAATTATTTTTGCACAGAGCACTTTATTTATCCCAATATGTCATAGACATGAGAGTAACTCAAGGACACAGTAAATAAGAAAAAAATAATAATTGACTGGGATAAAAGCAGCCAGAGCAAGCGTTTTAACTCAGCTGAGGCCAGTTGAAATGGCAGGACATGGATTACAGTAATAGTTTTATTTTTCTTCTTTTTTTGAAGAAAAATTTAGCTAAGATGCTAAAAGCTTTGCATTTGCCTTCTGTACAACAAAAAGTTGATTGCCTGTGGTCCAGTGCTGGTAAAGACCAGGAACTTAGAATTTTTAGAAGTGCAGTACTGTGGATATCTATGCCCGAGAGTGAACCTGCTCATGCAGCTACCTGCTGTAAGTCATTTTCTTGTGAAATACAGGAAGAATCTTCAGATCAGAGAGGGAGATTCAGACTTGGGATATTATATAGATACGAATGGAGGATTACAGATGGGGGAAGATTATCTGGAAGTAAAGTGCAGTGTACACCAATAAACTTTTAGCGTAGTTGGCTTAGTTGCGTACAGCACAGATGGAAATTAAGAGAACATTTCCAAGTCCCACTCTGCAATTTATTTGGTTGAACTTCATTTTCTGAAAAGCTGTGGTATGCAATTATTATTCTTAGAAGTGTGGTATGGTACATGATTTTTTACTGGCCTTGCATCAGTGGAAAATGTATGAGCAGATTTTAAAGGTGTCTGTTCTCTGTGTGTATAGAGTAACATACACACAACCATGGTACCACGGATGATGGTTTTTTTGTTTGCCCAACTGCAAACTGAAGGCCTTCCTCTTTTAACCCTTCTCAATTGATTTGTTTCAGGGTTTCCTCTGATGAACAGGATCCTGTAGGGACAGGATCAAACACAGTACAGTGGATCAAGGACTGTGCTGGTGAATATTTAACTTTCTTCAAGATAAATAAGAGCTGATTTCTAACCCTTATATCCTTCCAGTCACTTAAATGAGGCTTTCTCTAAAGGCAAAACTTTTTTTTTTTTCTCTTCTGCTGTCTCTTACACTGACAGTAAACAAGAAAGTATCTAACATGATATTAAACCATTTTGGAAACCTTTTGAGAAATATGTTGTAGTAATATTTCTTACTTCAGTAATATCTTCAGATGAAATGATGAATAGGCAGACCTTCCACACCCAACTACCAATGACACTCGACAGAAACCTGTTTTATTTTCTCCTTGGGATTAGGTGAACAAATCATTATGAGTTAAATAGATTTCTTGGGAAAAGAAGAGTTTCTCCAGCTCCACAGAACTGTGCAGCTGCAATTTGGTCCTCACTGCCCAGACCCTTGCTTCAGAGGGAAATCAAATCAGAGATGCTAAGGAGTAAGTAGATTACTGGGATGACTTTATGATGTTTACTGAAGATTATAAAAAGATTATATAAGGCATACCCTCATTTTCTTCAATTTCATCTTGACCCAGTAAATCATTTTATGTGCAATTGCCTCAGATCCTCAACAAAGAACAACTACTTTTAAATGTACTTTTTTTTTATACTTCTCAAAAATATCTTCCTTTGAGAATAAGAAATGGCTATCATAAAAGTACTTTTTTACTTACAAAGAAAAAAGCAGTTAGTATTTCACTCCAATTCCCTATGTAATCATCATTTTTAATATAACATTAAATTCATTATTCTTTGGAAAGTGTTCCCTGAATGCTTATGCTAATTCATTGGATATAATTTTTATCTTTCATCTATTTATCATAAACTAAATTAAATGAAACAGAAATTATGTCTAAAAGAAAATTTTCAGGCAGTTTCAAAACATTGTTTCAATTTTTACTTTTGAAGATTTCCTTTACAGTTAAATATGTATAAGGTGTAATTAGTTTACATTTCAACAGAATATCTTGTCTTGAAATACAATGCAGATATGTCAGGAAGATGAAGTTCTGTAAAAATATTGATGTGAAAAATATGCCAATTTATTTTTTTCTCATTACAAGTCATGGTTTTCATAAAGTGATATTTTCTGATGACATGAATGTTTTCCCCTGAAAAGTTCCTGCTAGCTCTAATTTCTTCTGAAATTACTTCTGCTGTATAAATCTGTGGTCCAACTTCAATTAAATTATCTTTTTATTGTCTCCCACAAATCAGGAGATGCATGATATTACCATTATCTCTGTGGAGACAAGTTTCAGACATTGCAAGGATTTTATTAAAAAATAGCAATTAATTTCTTTATAAAATTTTCCAACATCCAGTTAAGTAATTATTACTCTGAGCTATAAAACAGAAAGATGTATGTAAAATGTCATTTAAATATTAAAATATTTGCTTTTATTTGTTTTCTTCATAAGTTTGCAAGAAAAGTTGATATAATGCTATGCTGTTAGATAGAATCAAGTACCATAAAAAATTATCTAATATCAGTGGCCAAGCATGGAAAAAGTTCATGGGATATAACACCAGGAAAATGAAAGTTTCAAAATGTCTGAATCGACAGCTTATATTTAAGTTAAGCAGAAAAAGGACAGGTGTTGTTTAAATGTTCCCTTTTTTGAACGCACAGCTTAATGAAGAATTTAATTTCATATTTTTGCAAATACCAAGCATTCAGAGCATGTTTAAAATATTATGAATATATATTAATATTAGAAATATAGCTATCATGTTTCTGGGGAAAATCTGTATTCTGTTCCAACCTGAATATATTTGGGGATTTTGATTTGCCTGTTGGCAGAAAACTTGGGAAGACTTTATTAAGCCTCTAAATTCTCTACATCTTTGGGATTTCTACAACTTAGGGCACTTTTGCATAATGCTTGGTGACATTATAGTGAATTCAGGGTTTGGTTTTTTTTCATATCACAGTAGTGGCTCTTTATCTTTATTGATCAGAATATTAAGAAATAACAACAATTATTTTTTCAGGCCTTCTCCAGAGTATCATAGCTTCCCCTGCTTCTTAAAACATATGGTCTTTTTCAAATTGAACTGAATGCTGCTCTAAATGTTATTGTGTTGCACTGGAAGGACTTCCTTCAACTAAACATTGATCATATATATTGTTTTCATGGCATTTAAATACAAAAAAATAGGTGCCCTGATAAACTAACTCAGCAGGGTGTGCGTGGGGTGTGGGTGGGGATACGAGTTTGTCTTTCTTTACCTCTGGAGAGAGGTAAATTATGTCCATAAACTAAGATACTTTGCTCTATGCACACTCCTTCCTTTAGCTGTGGATGAAACATAGCTGATTTGAAAATGATATCAGAAATGCTGCAGAAGCCATGTTATGGATGAAGAAGTGGCAGGGTCTATGCACAGATATAGGGGAGTGGACGCAAGCTGTGACAATCATCAGTCAGTGACTGGCACCTTGTCATTGGTCTATTTCATCACATAAATGTAAGATGACTGTCAGTGACCCCAGAAAACCATCTCTGTATGAAGGGCCTTAGCTTACTATGCTGCCCACACATCCAGATGTTGAGGGCCTTGCTTGTCTAGATTCAGGTTATTATTAAACTCCAAAAGAAGCCCTCGTATGTTACTAGTGCCCTGGGATTTGGCGGTGGTAAAGCAATTGCTGGTGCTGTGTGACAGAAATTTGGTAAGCAGCTACTATCTGGACAAGACATTATTGTTCAGTATGAATGAATGAGCTTCCAGCACTCCAGAGGTTGTCTCTCTAGTCATGTCTCCAAGATCCTCCTACCCAAGCTGCCTGTATATATTTGCTTTTGCCGAAAGTATTTCTGTTGATGATCTGCAGACCTTGATGCAGATTCATGTGCATTAGCACAGATAATTGCCTGTCTGGGTGCTCAGTAAATCTACCATCTGAATGCCTGGACAGAAGGGGTTCTATTTGGTTTGGGTGGTATGGATAGCTGTAAGATTTCAGTGTTCACTGATGGTTTAAAATGTTATAATATACTTCACTGTTTTGGATAATGAACCTGAGCCTTAATATTGGAACATCTGATAGAAGAAAGTTTAATTACATAGTGAACAGCTGTAAGTTGGTGCTTAAATAGGCATTTAATCAGATGAAAATAACATTGCTTGGAACCTGTTTGAATGTTCATGCTTCTCTAGTCATTCATATTATTAGGACACACAAAAACAAGGAAAAACTTCTGCTGGAGAGGGATGTTCCAGTGAGTGATTGTTTCCAGACCCAAGTTAGAAAAAAGAAAAGTGCACTGTTGATCCCTAGAGCTCAGTCTAAAAAGCCCTTGTGACTTTTTCTTTTGTATTAAAATAAGTAGGGTACTAGGTACAGAATCTGAAAATTACCACTAGATTTTGGAATGGAGGAGACAAAGGGGTACCTCTTAATGAAAGAAAGATGCAATCAAAATGCATCGACCTAGCTCTTTCTATGGGAAAAGAGAAATGGAGTCTGGATACTTACAGAGCACAGAGAATCTGTCTGCAGGAATTTGGAGGTTTTAATACAATTTGATTTTAATGGTGGTGAGGGTTTTTGTGGTTTTTTTTTTTTTTTTCTCTCAGGGGCAGCCATCAGATAGAGATGAGATCAAAACAGAAAATTGCATAGGACTATGAAAGACTTACAGAAGATTTTTTCAGAAAAAGCTGAAATTCAGCAAGAATTTCAGTTATAGCTGAAATTCAGTAAGATCCCAATGTTTTTCAACTCAGATGTTCTAAAAAGATCAAAGATTCAAATGAAGCTGGAAAAATTATTTTTCTTATTTAGAAGGAATCTCAAGCATGTCATTGGACTAAGCTTTTATTTCACGTCCCACTGGTTCCTTACCACACCATGACATGTCACAGGCTAATAGGTAATAGAATTAGGTTTAGAAGAACCTGAAGTCTGTGAATAGGGGTTTCACAGATTCAGTTCAATAATGAATGAATTGGATCTCTTGGACCAGCTCTGATTACAAGAGGCAGAGAAGAACATTGCTACAAGCATGGAATTGTACCACCCTGAGAGGGTTTTCCTCTCTGAACATCCCTTTGCACTGTGAATGTGAGAAGGCAAACTTCTCATTGTTCCATGATGAGCCAGAACTATTTTTTTTTGCTGACAAGACTCCCTTGTATCATTTCTCCTGTAGAACTCAGGAATTAAAGTTTTGAGGAGGAATATATGTTTGCTGTCTAGAGATGACAGCATGGTTTAAAAAATTTTAAAAATTTGTCCCTCCACATTTGTCAAACCATTTCTAAAATGTTGGAAAATGAGGCATCAAACAGTCAGGTATCAGACACTGTTACAGAAGTAACATATAAAATGTATTCGTTCTGAGTATGTTGCATTTACGCGGTAAACTGAGCACCTCAGAAATTTGGCAGAGGGACTTTAAAAATAAAAAAGAAAAAAAGGAGCTGTTACTGTGTTTCATGATGATTGAGGAAATGGAAATTTTTTGCAGAAGGCTTGAGTCTTCCTCTGAAACTATAATTCCAATGTGAGAAGGAAAATATCTCAGACTGCAAGTGTTCACTGAACAGAGAGAAAGTAGCATATTAGTAAGCACCGTTTGCCGCCTTGTAAAAATAGCAATGTCTAAACTGCAGAGAACTGTAACGCATCACATGCCCTACAGTGCTGGTGCCATTCAAACCTAGCTTGGTTATCTGTCCTGATCATTGGATGACTCTTCTCCCGTCTCTTTTACCATGTTTTTCTTTCATGGAAAGAAGGGTTTAAGGAAGAGAGAATGGGATAATACACACCTGGTCAGCATCCCATCATAGAAATAAAAACCATAATAATCCCAGAATAAGATGTTCATACTATGTGGAAGGTGACCAGACTCATAATCTCTATCACAGAAGCTGAGTAACCACGTAGTCAAAGAGAGCTGATGAGGAATCATTAATACCAAAGCCAAATTAACATTGGGCCTGAAGCAACCAATACTTAGACCAATACCCTAACCTTACTTAGGGTAACCTAAGCCCTGATGAGTAACACAATGCTCTGGCTGTTTCTGATTACAGCACTGTAAGTAGCTTGTTTACGATGAGATTCAAATGAAGTCTCATAAACAGTGGTTCAGGGAAATTTTGAATTTGATGATGAAATGTCAATAAGGCAAAAAGATGATTTTTCACTTGGTATAATGTAATGGTATATTACACAAATGCTATTCCAGCTGAAGGTTCAGCCAATTAACATGGCAGTTCATTAAAGAGATTGAGTATAATTGCAGTGGGAGAGGATTGTTAAAGGACCAGTTTCAGGTTACTTTTCAGAGCATCATATCTGTCACAGATGCTAGTTGTCAATTCTCCTGGGAAACGCACAGAAAAATGTTGCACACATCAAATGGCCCTTTACATAATGTACTTTCTAGCTTCTGGAAAACATCACTGTGGACATTTCTTAGTTGAGAATTTTCATTTGTTTCATCAATGAAAGCTGATAGTTATGCCCCATTTAAAAAAAAAAAATATAAAACCCTAGTGTTTGAATGTAAGATTTAGATGTGGTAAATAAAAATATTCTTTCTTTTTTTGGATGCTGTAACAGTCAGCCCTAACACTGATGGAAAATGCAGAGGAGGGCCTAGGAGAGAAGAGATTATTTAGAAAAAGTACTTTACACTGGAAGGCTATCATTTATATTATTTTCCCGCAATGTATAAAACTTTCAGAAGACCTGAAAGTGATCCAATGGGTGTGGACTGACATGAGACAGGTACAAGGCATCCTTCTCATGATGTGTGATTTATAAAATATACTGGCAGTCTTAGAAATTAAATAGATGAACAGATTTTCTGCTCGAGCTACACGGGAAGAACAAATTAAGGAATAAAGGAAAAGTGGCAATTTGGAGATCTCCAAAGGAGGTATTGTACTCCTTCCTCTGTGTTTTGTCTTCAGGAGACCAACTGCACAAAAGGGAGCAAGGTTAAAAGCAGAGTCCTCAAACGCTAGTTATAAATCAAAACTTCCTAGATAAATGAAGGGAGGGGGATGTGGGGACGACTAACAAAGCAAGGAGGTGCAATACAAGACAAGAGGAAGAAGGAGAAAACAGCACAGAGAGGATGTGGCTTGAAAGCATCAGCAAAGGTGAGTGCCCTGCATGCGGGAGGAGCAGCTCCCCATGCTGGCGCTGCAGCTCCAGGCAGGAACCACAGCACTGCTGAACAAGACTCCTGTTCACACGGTGGTGAACAGATCTAAAGGAGACCCTGAAAAATAAATGAATTTCAGCCCACATTATCTGTCTAACTTTAAGGTATTTGTTTTGAGATGGGTTTTTCACTTCAGTGGTTGAATGATTTGCACTGACAACAAAAAACCTGCCGTTTCCATCGGAAGGTTGTCTAAGTATTTAAAGCAGACTTATATGAAGCTGCAAGAAGCAGCTGCAAGAGACTTGGAGATCCTTAGCGTCAAAGTCAGACAAGAATGTCGGGATAGACTAGCCCTTCAGACAGCACTGTTTTCTGCCTCTATAAAAATCGCAAACAAAACCCTATTGTTTCAGTTGGATGAGTTCACAAACTGAGACAGAAGTGGGGAAAAAGCACAAGCTTCACATATGCCTTTTGAAAGAAGAGGAAGCAAACGTGCAATAGTATGGCAAATTTCTCCCAACTACAAACTAGAGAAATTTTACATTTTATGCAAATGCACTGCGTAACAGAAAAAAACCCAAAAACCAAAAAAACAAAAACAGAAGCAAAATCTTTCAGCCTGGGAAGGCTGGACCTGCCATGAAAATGCCAGGAACAGCAGAAGAAATCCACCTAGATTGATTTCACTGCTGGTGCTACTGTTCAGGCTCTCGTTACAGCAAAAACCAGATCCTTTCTTTAATGAGTGCCTTGGCACTTGCACTGGCATGTCCCCACTGAAATGCATGCCCCAGGGTTTCCATGCTCTCTGGTGCTATTGTGACTTGCACAAACACATGTGTCCATGAAGCCCCTGTCTCCTAGCTGCTGTGGTGGTACCTACAAGGCTGTCCTGGAAGACACTGAGGCTACTGATGCTCTCTCTAAAGCTGTCTGAGGGCAGGCAGGCTGCATGCTTTGGTGAGGGTTAGGCAACCCCAGCATTTCGTTGCCCTCTCTGGCTCTGTGAAGGAGCCCTTCAGTGTTACCCATCAAATCAGTTGAAGTAGAAACACAAATAAGAACTTAAGCTTTTCCATTTTTGCTTCTTTTCATGTTTTATTTGACTGAAATGAATTACTGATTTTACTACACTTACACCTGTAAGAATGTTTATATGACCAAGAACTTTTTTGTTTTCTCCAACTCTATTGCTAGTTCCACTGAGATGAAACCCCCCCCCCTGAAATCTTGCCTTACAAAATTCAGAACTGTTTTGAGGTCTCTGAAAGCCAGCAAAACACAACTCCTGTAGTTCAGGTTCCTTAATTAAATGTTACGCTATGCACTCAACTTTGACATTTTTAAACATTTTATTTGTAATATTGTTTATAAATTTTCTTAATTTCCAATCTTCCCAAAGTTATTTTCCCTTATATTGGATCTTGCCAATGACATCCTTTACTCTACAGAATTTGTCAGGTGCACCCTTCATACCAGCAATAGGCCTTTTTCCATTCTTGTTTAAAAAACTAAATGAAAAGCCATCCACATCTGTATAAATTATAAATCTTTGGGAAAAAAAAAATCCTTTTCACAGTGAGACAGTAAAGGGACAGTCAGCCTGGACAAAGAGTTTGTACTAGACAAGAAGGATTTCCTTCCAACCCTAAGCTCTCAGTCTTTCTATCTGAGGTCCTGAAATGTGAACATGTATATGTAAAGGTGCATAAAATAATGAATGGTATGACTATATTCTGTATCTTTCAATGAGTTAGGGGCCATCAAATGAAGGTAGTAGGAGCCAGGTTCAAAATATACAACAGGATTTTAGCAAAGTACCGTATTCTAAAATTCCAGTTATAGGTAGAAAAGCTCAAAAAGTAACTTTGTTTTTTCGCTTTGCTTTATTTCCTAGATCAGTGAAAGAGAAAGAAGTAGAGACTAATTTATAGTGTGGTGGTTATTTCAGAAGAAGAACTTAAGAAAATTCCCTCTTCAGTCATTTACAAACCACCTCTTCAGACCTGGAATTGCAAAATTATTAGTTCAATAAAATGATAAAACAGATGTTTGTAAGAAACTTCAAGAGATAAAGACATCCATTCCCTATATCCCAAAAAAGATCAACTTTTAAGATCTCCTGTAGAAACTAGATAGTTATAAAACCCGTAACAACACAATATATATCTCACTCTCCTTTTGTACTGAAAATTACGGACCCATCTCCAAAAAAATTATATGGGCAACTAAATTGATATTTATGGAAACTTCTCTGAATTGCATTTGGCTAGACATTGCTTTTAAAATACAATTGTGTTTTCGAATGGAGTGACATGCTTCAGTCACATCAAAAAATGCTGTCAGCAAGATTTCATTGTAATATTCTCACATGCACAGAGAACTAGTTGTTTGGAGGTACATGGGAATTTAAGCTTAAAAAGTAACTGGAATGTTGACCAAATAATTTAATGAAAGTTTTGATTCAAATGAATATTAAACAAAACCCAGCCACTCCATACTGGATCTCTAACAGTTGAGAAAATTTGGAGTTTGGGGAACCAACACTGCTAAATTCGAACATTTAAAAACTTAAGAAGCTGCTTAAAGGTGAAAATGATGACTGCAGCCTCTAATGAAACAGATTAAAGGGAATCGTCTCAGCTATGAAAGGATGGTTTTGCCCTTTGGATCTGACACAACAATCACTGCAAGGCTGTTGATTTTATAATTGCAAGGAAGAGAGCAAAACTCATAAAATGATATGGAATGCTGTAAATTATATGGATCATTACATTTCCTATCAGTTCAGCCACAGGAGTACTAAGCTAAGAATGACAATTATTTACTCTGATTTATAAAAAAAGTCAATTATATGGGCATTCTTGGCTTGAAGAATAGGATAAGGAGGCAACTGGAATCCATATAGGGGATGAAAGTCCAAATACAGACCAAAAAATGATCCAATATAAACAGAGTTGTGACTTGGTCCTCCTCAGCACAAAGTGTTTTGCTCTACACTCCCCTTGTACTATGACACTTGTCAATGAAGACATAGCCATAGACCAAAAGATGTCAGACTAGAAGTTGCCTCAGGTCTCTGAAGTTGCTGTTTTGCTTCCCCACTAGCCATTTTTTCAAACTCTTTTTGGTGATTAATAATGAGCTTTCTCCCCACAGTCATTACTCTCTGCTAGGAGAAATTTGGAGGCCAGTGTTTATTTATTTTGATTCATGTACCAAAGACCTCTATTTTGAAACCTGAAAGAAATAGCTTTATTTCTCCATACTATACTGAAGATAAGAGGTTCTAGCTTGGGTGAAAGACAAAAGGATCACTACCTTGCCTATGGTCCTTGGTTAGACATGACAAAGGTGTGATCACCTAACCGTAGCCTCTTGTTGTTGTTGTTGTGAGTTGGCAATGGAAAAATATGCTTCAGATGACAAAAGGACTAGTTTCAAGGGGGTTTTTTGTTGCCATGTTGCCATGATGTACACCTTTTAAAGTGAAGAATGGATGATTCATCTCATTGGGGATCCAAAGACTGCTGGAACACAAGGCTTATTTTACTTCCACAAGCAGTCAGCTTCCTATTTTTAATGTTGATCTTCACATCATCAGGCTTCCTGTAGATACAAGAAAGGGCTCATTTAAAGCAAACAACTGTAGAAGCCTGAAAATATAATCTTATGATTGTCTCTTCTTTGACACACCTTCCTGTGGAAGTTTCAAGTTGATTGAACAACTTTGTAAACCATCACTTTTAATTATGGCTATATAAATAATACTCTTTCATGATCTCTAGCTTTCTGAAGGAGATCTGGTCCCTGGATTAAGAAACACAGCATATAATCCATGAGTGTGGAAACTCAGTTTTCTTAACTGAAGTCAAATGCATAACTCTTGCACCACTCCATGACGTTGTCATGGTTTAACCCCAGACAGCAGATAGGACTATGCAACCGCTCACACAGGTCTCTCCCTTCCCCTAGAAGAGCAGGGAGAAAAGGGAGAAAAGGAGGGGAAAGGGAAAGAAAAAATCCTCTTGGGTTGAGATAAAGACAGTTTAAAAGAAAAGTAATAGAAAAGGAAAGAAACAACAACAATAATAATAACAACAATAATAATAACAGCAAGTCACTCTCACCACCCAGTGAATTGGTACCTTTCAGAGCAGTACCTTCCTGCCCCCAGCCAACCCCCATTTATACAAGTGAGCATGACGTCTATAGTATGGAATATTCCATAGGCCATTCCATTGTTCTGTCTATGCTCCTTCTCAGCTTCTGTTGGAAGCTGAAAAGAGTCCTTGAAAAGCATAAATATCGCTTAGCAACAACTAAAACAGTATGCATTATTGACATTCCTTTTACATCAATCACCGGAAACAAAATTAACACTTTCCCAGCTGAAACCATGACAATGCTATTTCCTTTGCTGTGTTAAGGAACCATGACACATTACCATGTGTCTGCCAGTAAAGCAACTGTCAAAAGATGGGCAGGGCCATTCACTCAAGGAGTTTGTTCATGTGCATAATGAAGCAGAAACACTACCTCTGGCAGTGGACTGCTCTCAGGGCTGAGGCATCCAGGAGACAGGGTTACAAGCCTTGCTAAAGTCAACATCCACTCATACCTTTCCTATCTGGGTGGCAGCAGTCTGGATGCTGCAGAACAGATTTACTACTTCAGTCAAGACAGCATCTCCACAATCAAACACCTCTTAGCTCTTACAGACCAGGACAGCATAGGGAGGAAAAAAAATAATACCAAAGCACAATAGTATAATTAAGGCCTTCAATATCGCACCACACAGTTGTTTTTTCATCCTCAGGCAACACGAAAAGGCCAAAGAATAAGCCAAACACAGATCTTTCCACGACTACCTCCTGCACAAAATAGCCATTTCTGTAAGGCCAATTGTAGCCTCAAACATAATAAGTCCTCTACAAATCTATGTTAGCCTGAAATCAACTCTCTACTCTTCATAGTGACTTCTATCTGTAAGCCATCAGTACCCATTCCTGCTTAATACACACCAACAGCTCTACCCCTTAGAGATTTTACTTTTTATCTGTTTTCACCAGTTCTGCAATCACCTTCATAGCAAATAAAATTCATCCTGCTTAACACAGCTTGAACACTTCCATTTCTGTAGCAAGTGGCATGTTCCGCTGGCCTCTGAAAGGTCCTTATTTTAAACCAGCAATAAATACAACTCAGGTTTTGTAGATTTCTTTCACAGTGGCAAAAAAAGTCCAACTGTGACAATCGACATACTGATTTGCCTCGCATTTGGTATCTCTACCGTGGCTGCCGCCTTGCACAGGATTTCCTTGCTTTGTCCTGTGTTTGGAAAAGAGAAGTTTTGTAAAAGTTGTTTTCACTGATTACCCAGGGTCCTTTCTTTGCATGGAGAATATCATATTTCTTTCACTCCTCCCTCTGGTCTTTCTGTTGCCTGCTTAGATTTCTTTCTTTGTTTCTTAATCTTTACAGGTTTTAAGAAAAATATTCAAAACAGGCTGAAATGGAGTTACTTGAGCTGAATTCTATTGGAAGCATCTGTCCTTATACTAGAGTGATTTTCTCAGTCCATCAAAGAACAACCATGTCTATGGCAATTAATAGTGACAACCTAAAAAGTCTTAGCTAAGTTGTTTGGGTTTTTTTTCTCTTTCATATATCTTTCATATAGGGAGTACAAAACATCTATGAAAGTTTTCCTCAATACTTCGTTGCCAGGCTTCAAAATCACTGAGAATCTTTGATGTTTCACAGAATGCATGATATCTTTTCCTATCAGTAATTTTTGTTTCTTTATTTTTCAGCAATTGCTCAACAGCTTAGGATGAGACACTGGGTACCAGAGATTGCAATGCCTTCCTGTTCTTGCCTTTATCCAAAAGGGCAGCAAAAATTTCTTATGTGAGCATCCTTTCTGTTTGACTGTAGAAATGATGAATAGAGTTGTTCTCATGTAAAAAAATCCTATAGTAACTCTGATGACCAAAATGGGGTCACTCTTCCTATGGTTAGGGTCTGCATCGTGTGCTGTGTATGGATTAGAGGCCTGTTTGAAGCTGCACAACTCAGGGTTCCCAGCATCTAAAGGGTTGTAAGATTATCTGTATTCTTCTTTCTTTCTTTACAGTGTTAGCTCTAATAAGTAGCATTTTAAAGGATACTTTACAGATCCTCAGTGCCTTTCTTACTGGGTTCATAATGGACCAGTATCTCCCAGTGCAAAACAACTACTTAGTTAAACTGATGATTTGAAACCAGCAGGACTACTCAGACTGCAAATGGAAATCAGCTTTTCTCATAAAAGCCTAATTTCTATTTTCCTCTTCTGTGTTTACTGAAACTGCAAGTACTACTATTTGAGTAAAGGGTTCATGCCCAGCATGTGAGCAGCTATTGCTGAACTTCTGATTGGCTCTGAAATATATTTTCCCTGTCCTCTCCCCAGGAGCACTTTCAAGAGGCATTGAGAAAATTGGCTTAGACAACCTGCTCACTCCAGTTTTAAGAACCATTTTTGATGAAGTCAAATTCATGCAAATGACTTACAAAAATGTTATTTTTGAATCTTAAACATTCCAGACATTTAGTTCAAAACGCCTCTGTAGCAAGTACATACAGCCATTACAGGATGTAATTCTGTCCTTAGGGACTCTCAGTGCTAGCCCTAGAGCTCAAATTGGCAATACCAACGGTAAAATTCTTCAACTACTTGATAAAGTGAACATAAGACAAGCAAGGGTTTGGACTTGTATTGTTTTTTTCTTTGGCTGCTGCCTATATGCACACCCATTATTACAAATGTGCAACCAACAACTGTATGTTTCCTAAAGAGAAAATATACCCTGCATGTTACTGCAGAGGCTCTAAGATGATGCAAATTCAAACACCAACTTGCATTTCAGTCACTTATTCATGTATCAATGCCTCTAAAGAAAATGGCTTAATTTTCTTGTTTCCATTTATTTCTGGTGAATATGGTACCAATGTATGGCAGTACTGTGGCTTCATGAGTTTCCTTTGTGCACATTTCGTCAACCTGTTGAAGGTCCCTCCAAATGGCAGCAAAACCATCCAGTGTACCAACCAGTCTTCCCAGTTTCGGATCATCTGCAAATTTGGTGAGAATACTCTCTGTCTTCTCACCTATGCCATTAATGAAGATGTTAACCAATATTGGCACCAGTATCCAGCCTTGGGGCACACCAGCAGTGCCTTGTCTCCAGCTGGACTTTGTGTTACTGATCACAACAGTCTGAGTGCAGCTGCACTTTTCAGTCGCTCTCACCATACACTTATTTAGTCAGTACTTTATTAATTTGTCTATGAGGATGTTATGGGAGACAGGGTTACAAGCCTTGCTAAAGTCAAGATAAACCTCTCATCCACCAAGAGAGCCATCTCATCATAGAGAGTTTTCCGTTTGGTTAAGCATGCTTTTCTCTTCATCAATCTATGCTGAGTGCTTCCATTTACCATCCTGATTTTCATGTATTTGCTTTTTTCATGTATTTGGTTTCCAGGGTTAGTTTCTTCATCACCTTCCAGGGGATCAAGGTGAAACTGACTGCCCTGTAGTTTCCCAGGTCCTCTTTCTTGCCCTTTTCAAGACAGGAGCAACATTTGCTTTCTTCCAGTCCGCAGGAATCCCTCCTAGTCACCATAACCTTTTAAAGATAACCAATAGAAGCCTCACAGTGACACCAGCCAGCTCCCTCAGCACTCCTGGGTGTGTACAATGAGGTCCCATGGACTTGTGTATGTCCAGTTTGTTTAAATATTCCCTATCCTGATTCTCATCCACCACGGGTGAGTCTTCCTTGATTCATCTTTTCACAATGGGCTTAGGGGCTGAAAGTGACTCTTATCAGTAAAGATCAAGGGAAATAAGTCACTGAGTACCTCTAGCTTCTCCATGTCCTTTGTCAGCAGGTCTCCTGCCACATTCCCCACGTTTTCCCTCGTCTTCCTTTTACTGTCAGTTTACCTGTAGCAGCCCTTCTTGTTGTTCACCACATCCCTTGCCAGGCTCTGCTAACCCTATGGCTGCGTGCTCCAACAGTCTCTATATTCCTCCCAGGTCACCTGTCCCCTTAACATCTTCTATGTTTCCCTTTTACATTCAAGTTTTGTCAGAAGGGCATGCAGGCATCCCCACTACCTTTACTCAATTTTCTGCATGTCCAGATGGACAATTTTTTCAGCCTGGAGAATGTGATCCTTAAAAATCAACCATTTGCTATCTCCCATGCAATTCTTCCAAACAACTCCCTAAACAGCAGCTGAATGTCGCTATCTTATGGTCACTACATCCAAGGCTACTCCCAGCATTCACATCCCCAGCAAGTTCTATTTGTTTAGAAGTGTGAGGTCCAACAGAGCACATTCCTTGATCATTTGTGTCAGGCAGATGTCATAGATGCACTCCAGAAACATCCTGGATTGCTTATACTCTTGTGTTACCTCTCCAACAGGTATTGCAGTGGTTGAAGTACTCCTTGAAGACTAGGGCTTGCAAAGATGAGGCAGAAGTCATTGCCGGGCTGCTCTCCATAACCTTTGAAAGGTCGTGGAGAACAGGCGAGGTACCTGAGGACTGAAGGAAATCCAATGTTACTCCAGTCTTTAAAAAAGGCAAGAAGGAGGACCCAAGGAACTACAGGCCAGTTAGCCTCACCTCCATCCCTGGAAAGATGATGGAACAGCTCATTCTGGGCATCATCTTAAGGCATGTGGAGGAAAAGAAAGTTATCAGAAGTGCTCAACATGGATTCACCAAGGGGAAATCATGCCTGACTAATCTGATCGCCTTCTATGATGGCATGACTGGATGGATGGATGGATGAGGGGAGGGCAATGGATATTGTCTACCTTGACTTCAGCAAGTTGTTCAACATGGTCTCCCACAGCATCCTCATAGGGAAGCTTAGGAAGTGTGGTTAGATGAATGGACAGTGGGGTGGATTGAAAACTGGTTGGTGTTTTCACCCCAGAACACTGGGGTGTCCTGGTGCTTCATCCCCGGCTTGCCTCAGGACAACAAGTTGAGAGCCCTTACCAGGACTCCATATCTCTGCCCCTGATGTGCTGCCCCTCTGTTATCGCAGGTGAGCATGAAATTATTGATCCCTTCCCCATTCAAATCCCATTTAAAGCCCTAACAATGAGCCTTGCCAACTCCTGCCCTAGAGTCCTTTTCCTCCTCTGGGATAAGTGCATCCCATTAGCTGCTCGTAACTCTGGTGCCTCATATACCAAGCCATGATCATGAAATCTAAAGCCCTGTCGATGACATCAGTCCCGGAGCCATGAATTGACCTGTTGACTCCTCCTATATATTCCCTTGTTCATTGCTGATGTCAGAGGGATGGAGCAGAACACAACTTGAGGTCCCGATCCCCTTACCAGCTGCCCTAAGGCCCTGAAATCTCTTTTAATTGATTGTGAGCTTTTCATTGCTACATCATCACTTCCCACCTGAAAGACTAGAAGCAGGTAATAATCTGAAGGACTGACAAGGGTGGGAAATTTATCTACGGTGTCCTTTACCTGGGCATCAGGGAGACAGCAGACCTCTCTATGAAGTGGGTTTGGCTTGCATATCGTGCCTTCCACTCCCCTTAGCAGGGAGTCACCTACAACTATGACCCTTTGATTTTTCTTTCAGGGTCAGTTTTGATCGCTGGCCTGAGGTTAGTTGGTCTTGGTGGCTTTTCTGGTCTTCATGAACCCTCGTCCTTGCTAACGCACAGTTCCTCCTGCAGAGCCCCATACCTGTTCTGCAGGGGCACTATAGGTGGTACGCCTCTCAAAGGAGCCTGCTTGCTCCATTTGTTTCTTTTGCTTCATCAGGTTTCTTTTGTTTCAGGTTGGGGACTGACCTGTTGGAGAGCAGCTCTGTGGAAAGAGACCTAGGAGTCCTGGTGGACAACAGGATGACCATGAGCCAACAATGTGCCCTTGTGGCCAAGAAGGCCAATGGTATCCTGGGGTGCATCCAGAAGAGTGTGGCCAGCAGGTCGAGGGAGATGATCCTTCCCCTCTACTCTGCCTTGGTGAGGACACACCTGTAGTGTTTCCAGTTCTGGGCTTCCCGGTTCAATAAGGACAGGAATCTGCTGGAGAAGGTACAGCGAAGAGCTACCAAGAAGATTAGGTGATTGGAATACCTCTCCTGTGAAGAAAGGCTGTGGGATTTGAGTCTCTTCAGTCTGGAAAAAAAGACAGCTGAGCGGGGATCTTATCAACGCTTATAAATACTTAAAGGGTGGGTGTCAGGAGGATGGGGCCAGGCTCTTTTCAGTGGTGCCCAGTGACAGGACGAGGTAACAGAAACAAACTTGAGCACAGGAAGTTCCACCTAAACATGAGGAGGAACTTCTTTACCTTGAGGGTGGCAGAGCCCTGGAACAAGCTGCCCAGGGAGGTGGTGGAGTCTCCATCTCTGGAGACATTCAAAACCTGCCTGGACGCGTTCCTGTGCAACCTGCTCTAAGGTGGCCCTGCTCTGGCAGGGGGGTTGGACTAGATAATCTCCAGAGGGCCCTTCCAACCCTACGATTCTGTGATTCTGTGAAAACCCATGACCTTGGTTCAGCTTTCCACTGAAAAAAGCCAATATATAGTAATAGAGCACATGGAAATTCTGGTTGGAAGGGAGTTGTGAAGGTCATCTGTGCCGGTCTCCCACTCAAAGCAGAAGCATTACCAAGGCTGTCAAGTTAGCCTAGGCTTTGTCTAGCCTGTTCCCAAAATCTTTCAAGGATGGAAGATATACAGCCTCTCAAGCTGTTATTTCTGTCCCATCACTTTGCACCATTCAGAAGATCTTGGATCCATCATATTTGCAATCTAGTGTAATCTAGTAGGCACACGTTTGTAGATCTCCCAGCCCTGTGCCAGGGGAAGTTTGAATTGGAACTCAGGAAAAGGCTCTTCATTGAGAGGGTGGTCGGTCACTGGAACAGGATGCCCAGGGAAGTGGTCATGTCACCTAGCCTGTCAGAGTTCAAGGAGCATTTAGATGATGCTCTTAGTCATATGGTTTAGTTTTAGGTAGTCCTGTGAGGAGCAGGGATTTGAACTTGTGATCCTTATGGGTCCCTTCCAACTTGAATTATTCTATGATTCTGTGATTCTATGATTCCTTAGCCTCCTTTCTGCATGAATAAACAGGCCCACACCCTCATGTCCTCCTCAGAAAGTCATATCTGACCGTCTCTGTAGCCTTCTTCAGAACCTTCTTCAATTCCTCATTATTTTTCTTGAACTGGAGAGCCTATAACTGGACGCAAGATCCAGATGTGGCCTCTCCAGCACTGAACAGAGGGAAATGACAGCTTCTTTCAATCTGCTGGACATAAAACTCCTATTGTAGGCCTGTATTTTTTGCAATGAGAACTCAGTGTTGCATGAGATTTAGTGTAGTGTATGCTATAAAGACCAGGTCCTTTTCAGCAAGGCTGCTACTGAGCCCTTCCCTTCCCAGCCTGCACTGATGTGTGGGGTTACTCTGTCCCAGGTGCAGAGATTTGTGCTTCTTGATTTCTGCTAGTCAAGTTGTCCAGTGCCTAAGATCTTTCTGGACTGACTGTAGAATATCTTTCTCATACTCTTCCTGTCCCTTACAAGATCTCCTGGTAACAGGCTTTGACCTTCCTGATTTCAGCCACAAGTGTCCAAACAGCATTTTTATGCTTCTACTTCACTTCCTTTTCTTGTTTCTATGACTTGTAGTCTTTCTTCTTGCACTTTAGTTGAGCAGTGAGCATCTTGTTTAGTCAGATAGGGTTTTGGCCAGAATGTTGGATTATGCAAGAGATGTAAGCCAGGATGATATTAAATCATTGGGAATAGTTTTAAGTTCAAGTGATCTTTATAGATAAGCAAAGACTCATGAACTTTCAGCCTTTTGTTAGGGCCTATGATAAAACATTGGAAGTCCCATTGGCTGAGGCTGGACATCTGAGCAACTGAAGGAGAATGCTGTGCTTTAAGCATTAGCAAAAAATAATAATGTAATATAGTCAAATATCAGAGGAACAGATTTTAAAGCCAGGACTGAGTCTTAGAGAAGACAATATTGCTACACAGACTTAAAACCTGTCACAGTAGGTGATGGGATAGAACTAGTCTGAAAAAGAGAACGACATTTTTGAAGGAGAAAGGAAAGCGTATAGACCAATTATGAAACAATGAGCAAACCTGAAAGACTGCATGAAAGCACATGAATATAAGAAAACAGTTGTGAGGATTACAGCTTACAAATATGTAACTGCAGTGGTTTTCATGAAGAAAAAAGCTCTGTCAGAAGGTCAAATATAAATGGGGTCAGGAGCACAGAAGAGCATCACTGGGTATCACTACCACAAAAAAAAACGTCAAAAGCGGTTGGAAGCAGTAAGTCTGAGTTTGCTCCAGAAATGTTTGTGGGTCTGACCCTCTTCACTGATCCAATGAAAACAAGCTAGTGTCCTCCACAGCTGAACAAATAAATTGCTGGAGATGCTTTCAAGCTATAGAGTACATGTATATATACTGTCTGGGTGAGAAGGGGCGGGAGAAAGTTGTAGCACTCATCAGTGACCTACAGACATGATACATTTTTCATTCTAATACATCTTCTTACTGGCTTAAGTGCAAGGATAATATAGCTTAGGAATTAATTTTTCATTGCTTTTATTTTAACATTTTTTTACTATGTGGGTTTATTAGTACCTTCTTGCATCTGTAGAGCTGATTCAACAAAATGTTTCGATGCCACAAATAAAGGGAGAACAGGCTGCAGGTTTACTACTCTCAGAAGTTTCATAGATACAGATTTTATTTTCTTAAAAACAAGTCATGTGAAGAAGGACTATCTATCACCATTTGAAGATGTGGCACCCCAGCCATGATTTGTGAAACTGTGTTGTCAGTGAGAATATTTTAAAGATTTTGGTCTCAGATAGTGCATAGGCTCATATATCTAAAGGGATCTAAGCACAATAACATGTAATTTTAGTTGCTTGACTCATGTTATGGAACCCACAAATATAAACCAAGAATTGAGTGGGCTGAGTTACCAGTGCTAAGACACTTAGCTGTGAGGGTGAGAAGAAGTACCAGTTCCAGCCCTTCTTTGACAAATTTCACATATTACAAATTCTATCTAGAGCATTCAAGCTATGTATATATAAATGATGACCGAAATTACTCTCTTAGCCTGGAAAGTCATGCCCATTTTTTTATTCTTCCTTTCTTTCACTCAGTGATCTTCAGAAATTTTATTCCCCAAATAAGAACCATTTCAACAGGAAGAGCAGCTTGTTTTATTGTTTTGGTTTGGGGGTTTTGTGTTTGTTTTGTTTCTGAAAAAGATGCTTCCAATTTCATCTGAACACTCACCGTTTTCAATTTTTTTTTTTTTTTTTAAGGTGAAATTTAAACAGAAGTAGAGTTACCCAAGAGCTCTCCAGGACCCATTGTCCTTGGAGAGTTCCTTAAAGAGTTCTTAGCCTAGAAAAAGAAAGCTTATGGACCTGAGGGAAAAGTGGAGGATGACAACTTGATTAATGTCCCTTCTCTCCAGCCATGTTACTTGAAAAATGAAGAGATAATAAATAAGGAAATATCCTATACGGATGGCACCATCCACTTTCAGCCTGAGGGACAGGATTTCCAATTTTTCCTGTACTTAAGTGCTCTAAGTTTTGGAGGAATACCTTTATAGGAATGGAAGAAATTAAGAGCTGCACAAAGGGGCAGGAAATTGCTATTAACAGAATCAGACACTTATATTGCCTGGCTTTATTAAATCTGTAAATCTTTGTTTTCAGAAGCCTCAAATGCAACGTCTCGTTTGGGGTGATAGCAGACAGAGTTATGTTGACTGCTACTGCTGTCATTTCCATAACAGTACCAGTTAGAGAGGCACCTTGCAGTTATCTCTATGAAGATATTCACTGTCTTGAGGAACCAGAATTCTAAGGGAGTGATTCAATTGCCTAAAAATAGGCATTTATTGTTATTTCAGATGACCTGGTTATCAAACACAGCCACAGAGGCAGATATAAACAAGGTACATAAGGCACTTAGGGAGAGGCTGATGGAGGCCAGGTACGATATGCTTGCGTTTCTAACATAGCATCTGATTTTTATGTTTAGGCAGCTGATCCACCCTGCCCCCCCTCACCCATTTTTCAATGTTTCCTTAAAGCTGATTCCTCTGGAAAATATACTCTGTATCTTACCTTAGATTACATTTTCAGTCCAGCTATCAAAAGGAAAGAGGCTCATGAAATCATACTTTTCATTGTTTTTTATACACAAACATACATCTCTGTCTATCCACATTTTCCGTTTAACATGGAAAATTTTGAACAATTTCAGCCAATTTTACAGGTGGGCAGTGGCTTCAAATGCATTAACAAGTGTCATGAATATAGGCTGGATGAATGACCCTATTAGTGCCCTGAGAAAAAGAGCCTAGTATGAATTTTATTATAGACATTGAAGAGCCATATAAGAGAGGGCGAGTAAGAGCACTCCAGCAGCATGAAAACTTCATGTGGAGTTAGCAGCTCCATAAACAGCAAAAAGTCCTTCCATGGGAAGCCAGGCTTCATCAGTTACACTGCTTACAGAGTTATAACACTTGTCATTACACTTTCACAGCCATCTCCATTAGCATGTGCCGCCCAACCAGCATGGAAGTTTGACATGGCAGAAGAAACAAGAAAGAGAAAATTTAGAGAGAGGAAAAAGATCTAAACTGAATACAAAAACTAAGGTCTGTAGCAGCAGGGAAAGACTCATATATTTGTTCTTATATACGTAAGGCAGAAATCTGAAATAACAAAAATGAAAAATGTCAGAAATGTGTATTGACACATTTGTTTCTGAACTGAGAGAAACCATTGCAAATGCCCATAGATATCCTATAAAAATAGTACTACATATGTTAGTAGTTGGCACTTCCAAAATCTTGCGGGAACAATTCTATGTTGTCTAACTGGTTCTCCCATACTTGTTTTTATGGCTACTGCAAATCTTTCCCTTGCTTGAGAGAGGAAGCACTTTATTTATTTTTATAAGTAAATTCCATGCAAATGAAATTTAATGGAACCCTGAATGTTTTCACTGGATTTTCTATTTTTGTTTGTTGGATTACTATATAATGCAGCTAAGCCCTTGTATGCTTTATGAAGCATATGTTCTACGTATGAAAAAGATGTTTCAATGGGACCACCACTTGCAGGTCTAGGGGAATAAACAAACAAACCCTGTTTAGAGATTAATTTCTAAGAGGATCACAAAAGTTAGAAAATGCCAGAATTATATTGTCTATGAAATTTTCCTTTTATGTCTGTGCATTGTGGTAATGTGTTTAATGACATGCTTTGACACATCATTTTATTCCAGTGGAAATGATCATGCCCACTGGCTAGCGTGGACATAGTTTCAGATAACTCTGTGACTATAGTTTCTTTTGAAAAAGCACAGGAATTTTGTCATAGCTGTT
Source organism: Rhinoptilus africanus (assembly GCA_013400135.1). Lineage (NCBI taxonomy): Eukaryota > Metazoa > Chordata > Aves > Charadriiformes > Glareolidae > Rhinoptilus > Rhinoptilus africanus. The sequence goes on from VXBO01014798.1 coordinate 80,804, forward strand.
TAGACTGCCTGATTAGCAATTTAATGGGATTTAGTTGACCTTAAATGAAAGGACAGACAGCCCTAATGCCTAAAAAGGCTGTTAGATTTATGTAAGCCTTCTTAATAAATGGATTGCCTCAAGTATCACAGCAACCATTTCCTGAATTTTGAGCTGAAATGAATACATACTTCTTACAGTGGAATTAAAGGAGGTGTCAGATAGAAGGTTTCAATTGGATTATCCCGCCAATATGTTGCAAAGTTTATATAGTAGTAAGTAACAGCATCTAATATAAAGATTTCCTTAGGCTCAAGGTCTTAGAATTGTCCTACATGCAACAGTTCTGCTTTAAATATAGTCACGTAGGATCAGATATAATTAAGGGACACCACTGACTTAGTATGGGTAAAGGGCTTATATAGCCTTATATACCCTAATTAAGAACAAGCTTTTACAAAGTGTAACAATAGGATGATGCGTAGAGGAAAAGGAACGCAGTGAGCAGAATTTATGGGGGGATCTAAAGCACGTATAAAGATTTTCATTACAAAGCATCGCTCAGATTTTTTGTTTTATCTCCATAACCTGGAATATTATATTTGATCTTTTCCCCATTTTGCTACTCAATTTGAGGTATAGAGGAAAAGACATGGTGAAGAGCTCAGTTCTGTACGGTCTGATTAGTCATCCTCATACTGGTCTCTTACTAATAGAGAATCCTCAAAGTAATTCAAAAGAAACTTTGAATGGTTGGAAGCCCAAAGACTTCCTATATAGCTTTATTCATTCTTGGGATAAACGTGGTAATGAACTTTAATCTCCTGATGCCCAGCTTTTTAAAAAAGTAGAAAAATAACATAAAAATACAACTCCATTTCACTTAATTTATTATTTCAAGCTGATAGAGATTTCATCTGAATGCTTATTCATGTATAAAGAAATTTTCTGCAGTAAAAATTACCTATTCCTTACCTTACCTGTGCATTAGAACCAAAGGTCATCATTCTTCACCATCTTACTGTCACTTAATATAGCATAGTGCCTGTAAAAATAGGGGATTAACCACTGATATCTTCAGAAGAGTGCTCATCAGATCTTTTATGCAGATGTGAATGATTATAAAGAGTGCTAGGCAGTAGAGAATGAAGACTGATCCCTCCTAGTCCTTAGCAGCATGCTATTAGAAGGGCCTATTGAATTCTCACTCAGCTAGACAGGAGATAAAGGTAACCTGGTCAACTAGTAACCTTGGGTGATCTGGTGAAAATCTCAGCTGAAAAAGATTCAGAAGCAGACATTCATGATGAATGTTCTCCAGGAAGGGGTAAGCCTTCCTGACATTTCTTTCAGGTTGTTTGTATATGTTATGGTTTGAGAAAACCCATAACAATTTATTGTCATTTAGACAATTATTCTATCACCCGATGAACCCTTCCCACCTGGAAAGGGGAATCAGGGAAAGCAGGGAAACATAAGGGTGGAAATATAAATAGATTTATAGGATAAGACTAAATATAAAGAACCAGTATTAATCTCAATACTAATATAACTTATATAAGAATTATACTCAGCCAATTATATCGGTAGGAAGCTGTGCACTCCCAGCAGTGTAAATGCCAGGCACTGTGGGTGCAACGGCTTCAGGAAGAAGGGAAGACCTCAGGATTCCGGCACCAGGGCTAGGAATTTCTCTGGATTGCCGCCATCAAGAGAGAGAGAAACTTCTCAGCTCACTTTCTAATTTATATAGAATGTGACGTTCATGCTATGAAATAATCCTGTTGGCCAGTCTGGGTCAAATGCCCAGGCCTCGCTCCTCCTCATCCCTGCACCTGGAAAGGCTTGAAAACACTGAGACCTTGAATCCCACATAGCCTAGCTGCCTATAAAGTAAATATTTTCACAAATTCAGACACTAGAGTCTTCCAAAAGCAGAGTTTTCCCCAGCATTAGAAAAGAAACTAGTCCTGTGTTTCTCAACCCAGCACGGTATACTATTGCTGAATTGATCAGGTAGAATAGGGGAATTTTTTCTCCAACCGAAGTATCAGGCATTATCCATTGCTAAAAGCATGATGGGAGATTTAATTGTTCTACTCTGGCATGGCAAAACCTGCAGTGGATTCTTGTAATTAGGCTGACTGGCACTGTAAAGCATAGCTTCTCCAGTCTGTTAGTCATCTCTTAAAAAGAAATAGCTGGCTCTCTTGTGGTTACCTTGACAATCCACAATTTAAGCTATTTTTTAATGCAAGTTTACCACAAAAGTGCATGCTGCACATTACAATCAAATGGCTCCAATGGACTGCTGGAAGAAATTACATTATCATTTAGGTAAAGGAGGCAATACATATGCAAAACAATATGGAGATGTTCTTACCATTCAGCAAAGTGATTTATAGAAGTTGTATGGATGTGCATATATTTTTTTCATGCTTTTAGATTCCTGCTGTCCCTGTGTCCTCATTTGCAACGATAATCAGTCTACATCAAATCTCACATAATTAAACTGAACAGAATGGCACTTTCTTTAACAAGGGTAATTGTTCATACATTGCCCCTGTGTAATGAGTCACCATAAACAAAAGGATGTGTTAATAAGTTTGCACAGCTGGTATTTTGGGCTGGATCCTGGCTAAATAAGGACAGCTTAGCAAAAACATTACAAGCATTTTGATGTTTCAAGCCACAAGATATACTCTAATTGGAAGGAGATTTTCCACTGCAACATTTATCTTCCCTTGCACTTTCAGCATCAGCAGCTGAGAAATTAAAAACTCAGAAGTCTCTCTATTGCTGGAATGTGAAACAGGTTCACCTTCACAAACTTTTTTTAAAAATATATCTTTGCCTAGTATTTTTTGTAATGGAACCAAGTACTCCCCTATTTAGGTGTGGTGGCTGGGCACTTCTAAAACCTAATGCAGCTCATGCACATACCTAATTGACGGATTTTGGTCAAGTTTGTGGAGCTGACTGAGAAATTAATCACTGCTTTGTGCTAGCTGCTGCAGTTACTCAAACAAAATTTTCAATTCTGTCTAGTAAGTCAACAAAAATATAACAGGAATTAAGAAATGAAGGATTACCTTAGAATCACTGTGAAAATCAGGATCATAAACCACACTGTGTATTTGCAAAATGCTATTTGGAGGAGACTGGGAAATAATCACAGTAAAACATTGGGAGGATATTTTCTGAAATTTAGACTATATACACTGATAACCTTAATTTCCTACTTGAAAAAATAAACCTTGAACTGTAACATGGGCACTAGAGGGCACAAAACTACAGATGGGGTTGAAGAAGCTCTATTTTTGCAGGCAGACATATTCTGCTTATTAAGTGCCTGAAGCACTTTCCCATGAGAGTGTCATGGTGGACAGAATTCAGCTGGAAGTGCACAGTTGGGATTTCATAGACCATAACTATGGTCGGGATATCAATAGCCTTCTAGAAAATGGCCATCTGATTAAAGGCTATTTTAAAGAATGATTTTAGAAGGTGTTTCAGTCATGCCCTTGTTTGACACGAATGAAATAACATCTGCACCCATAATGTGAAACTCAGCAACTGAAATGTTGTTCCACAAAAAACTGAGACCATAACTTGAGTATGTAGTCACTAAGTGAAAAACTGTAGCAGTGTGTATAGGTTTAAATGCTGTGGGGAAAAAAAAATCAGAAAAATTATGAAGTATGATAGAAAGTAAAACATTTTTGCCAGAACAATGTTCCTGAGGAGAACGGGAGACCATGGATGCTAAAGGCAGCTGTCTCTCTCCAGTGACCCTGCAACTCAGCTGTGAGGTTGTTATTGGAAAAGTGTTAGTCTGGTAGGAAGAATGAGGCTAAGTTTCAACTTAATTCAGAAAAGAAGCAGGAAAAAAGGAAACGGGTAGCAAATATCCATGCTCTGAAATGGGAAATACTGGAGGCAACAAATGGCTCACACATTGCTGCAGGATGAACCAAGCATCACACGGAAGCAGACAGAAAGGTAGAAAAGACAAGACTGATGAGAAATGGGATGTTCCCATATTCGGAGTGTTGCTGATCATTCCTGTGCTAAAGAAAAATACATCCATCTGTCTAATGATGCAAGCAGACATTTTAAATTATTTTTGGTAAAATATTTTAGACAACTAACCCTATCTGTGATTAGCAACTGTCCTGGTTTGAGGCAGCAATCAGAGAGGAGGTGAAAGTCTTTCCTACAGCTTCATAGGCTTTTTCATATAATAACTGTTAGCTTACCCATTTCCTTATTAAATACTAGTTTGTGCTAAAAGTTATGTAACACTGACTTCTCATTAAGTGCCAACAAACTACAGTATGAAGATTTAGTGCCTTGAATTGTAAGCAGCAAGTAGGGATTCCTTGCTACAGAAGTAACGGAAAGCAGCCAGCAGTCAGGCACTCTGCCTTCTGCTGCACTGATCACTGACCATGCCTCACTGACACTTCCCTGCCAAAAGGCATACACAGAATCACAGAATGTGTTGGGTTGGAAGGGACCTTTAAAGGTCATCTAGTCCAACCCCCCTGCAGTCAGCAGGGACATCTTCAACTAGATCAGGTTGCTCAGAGCCTCATCAAGCCTGAACTTGAATGTCTCCAGGGATGGTGCCTCCAGCCCCTCTCTGGGCAACCTGTTCCAGTGTCTCACCACCCTCATTGTAAAGAACTTCATCCTGATGTCTAATCTAAACCTGCCCTGCTCTAGTTTAAAACCATTGCCCCTCCTCCTATCGCTACATGCCCTTGCAAAGAGCAGCTTAGGAAGAGTGAGTTAGATGAATGGACAGTGAGGTGGATAAAAAACTGGTTGAAAGATAGAGCTCAGAGGGTCGTGATTAGGGGTGCAGAATGTAGCTGGAGATCAGTGACGAGTGGTGTTCCCCAGGGGTCAGTACTGGGCCCAGTCCTCTTCAATATATTCATCNCTCTCCTATGAAGAAAGGCTGAGGGAATTGGGTCTCTTTAGTCTGGAAAAGAGAAGTCTGAGGAGGGACCTTATCAACACTTATAAATACTTAAAAGGTGAGTGTCAGCAGGATGGGGCCAGGCTCTTTTCAGTGGTGCCCAGTGACAGGACAAGAGGGAATGGGCACAAACTTGAGCATAGGAAGTTCCACCTAAACATGAGAAGGAACTTCTTTACCTTAAGGGTGGCAGAGCACTGGAACAGGCTGCCCAGGGAGGTGGTGGAGTCTCCATCTCTGGAGACATTCAAAACCTGCCTGGATGGGTTCCTGTGCAACCTGCTCTAAGGTGGCCCTGCTCTGGCGGGGGGGTTGGACTAGATGATCTACTAAGGTCCCTTCCAACCCTATGATTCTGTGATTCTAATGAGATGCTGCCAGTCTGGAGTGTGCACAAGAATGAAGGAAGACAAAATGAAACCGTCATGCATGGAAGTGACCAGAGATTTTTTGCAACATTCAGTAGGTTTTTTATCACCTGATTTTGGAGAGACACAAGGCAGTGATCCAAGGAACAAGGTGGGAATCCGGTGACTACGTTTGTAAAGAATGTCATAAATCTTATTCCGCCTCTTTTGACTCTTAAGCCCAGAATCTATCTGCTCAATTGGCTAGAAAGTATTTTTCTTCTTCTCATAACAGCATTTTGAAAGAAGCCCCTGTAACTTGGGCATTGTCTCATAACATAAGCACAGGCCTTACAGATTTCCACACAGTTCTACAGGACTGAGTGTTTTTCTATTGATTCTGTCTGTTTATAAGCTATACCAACTGTTCTTTTGAAGATGAACATTAGTATACACAAGCATGTATTTTCAACACTTGATATAAATATGGATATAAGGCACAGAGAACCAGTGGACTTCATATTCTTCCTTTCTTTATCATTTTCTAGGGGACCTGTTTTTTATTTTGTGCTGACTGAGAAAGACATGAATAATATTGTTTGTGGACAACATCATAGTGCTGCAACATGCTTAAGCAGATTCCTCTTCTTACATCCTCCAGCCTATACAGAATAGGCAATGGAGTCTCCTAACAGATACTGAAACGTATTTGGTAGCAGACATGGGTTTATACAAAGCACATATAGGACTAATAAGTGATGGAAATGTGTACAGGAAGCTCAGCTCATTATCAAACTCATCTTCCTTCTCCAGCAAACGCATCATCGTTTCTATCTTAAAATCTTGAACTCTGCTTAGTTTAGCTATGTAGTGCCTCTGGTCAAATCCAAGGGATGATTGTATTTTGTCATCAATCTCAGATCATATCATGAAGATCTCTTTCTAAGTTCACTTAGTGCAGATCTTATTACAGCACAGTCTCTGACTAATACCATGGAAATGGCTGCTGGCTGTGGGTTCTGGTAATAGAACAGCATACTTCCATACATAAACCACCTTTAGGACACACAGTCTGCTTAAAATATCTCAAAATTCATTTTCATGGTCAATCTTATGCAATGTTCATTGAGGATCTCTCCAACATACATCATTCTGTCTCTTCAATGTTATGCTGCAGCTTCTAGGGCAGTAGTAATAATAGTATCCTGATTAGCATAATCGTGAACTAGTGTTACGCACTTTTTTTGTGTGTTTCTTTAAATTTTCTCTGGGCAGGCCATTTTCTTACAAAGGTTACTTTCTCATGGGAGCCTAGCATGGACACAACCACAACTTACTTTCTATACAGTTTATGGCCACCTTTTTCTACTTTCTGATTTCTATATGCTATATTGCATATACAGGGCCACGTGCTTTTACACACTGCTACTCTCTCAGAACATTATACTTCAAATTTGTAAAATAGGGTATTGCAAATGTCAATGAAGCCCATTGTAATTTCTTGCTGTGTAGCTCATGGCTCGTAATCAGTGGGCAAGATCATCTCTTTTTCTTTAAAGCCACTATGATTGTCCCACCTGAAATAGAGCTAACCCATTTTCCCTCTTTTCAACTAGATACTTTATTTAGATTTATTCCAGCATTTCTCCTGAAAGAGCCAAGCATTCACTTGTGATAGCTGGAAGGGTTCCTGGAGAATGGAATCCATCACCATCATTTGAGCCTAAAAGGCATTGATATACTAAAATCGCTCTTATCTTTTGAAATAAAATGTCACCTCCGCAGTTGCAAACTAATCACTGCATTCTAGATTGTCAGAGGTATTGCTGACCATGGTCTGACACTGATTTGCCACAGAGATTTGCGCTGAGGTTTTTTGCTTCCTAGCAACTAATTGGATGGGAACCATTCCTTTGATATTCTATATCTGTGTTCATCTTAAATGAAAATTTCATTCAGTCCCATACTAGACTTTTTTTTAATATTGATAATTTTCTGAATTGCTGGGATTGAATAAAACTGAGCATACAATGTCTCACCTCCTCTGACAAGGCTCCACAGGTACCACAAATCTATAACACTGGTGCTCTGCACCACAAAGCTATGTACCAGCTTACCCAGTTCATTTTCCAATGTCTATTTCTTACTTTTTAAGAGGTGCTTAACCAGCATTATCAACAGAGACTAGTAAAAATTAAAATATAGAAGAGCAGAAAGAGATATTTTTTTCTCTCACAAACACCATACTTTCATGAATAAAGGAAATATTTTGCAAAGCCACTATCTATTTACCCACCCTTCCTCTTATCTCTAGAGCTTTTTACTCTTTTTCTCTCCTGATTCCTCTTTGAGTGCTGCTGTGGTTTTAAAGAAACAGCATAGCACATGGTACATTTAGAATATTTAGCAAGAAGGTTCCCATAGCACAAAGGAAGTGCAGATGACTGAGAAAAAATGAGGGACTGGGAAATACCAATGCCAAACTTTGGTAGAATATTACGGAAAAATGTCACTTTTAGATACAAATTATTGAAGTGATCTAAGAGAAATTAAAATTCTTCTTCAATTACTAACACATAATTAGATAGAATACCAGGAATGATTCTATGCAGACAGGTAGGAAGATTAATCATCAAAATATAACTTTATGACATCCAGTAGCAAATTGTCAAGTGCCATTTTATCAGACTCTGAAGACCCTATTTTATGTGTTCTGATGCAAACACAGGGAGAGCTTCATCCAAAATGCAAATCATTAAAATACATTTACTTGTCAATAGAGTAAACTTTATCATGTATGTAAAGAGCAGCAGGGATAGTTGCCACTGGGAAAATATGTCAGAGCTGCCCTACCAAATTCCTGATACTCAGCCTTCCAGCGGGTATCTCTATTGTGGAGAGCAAATCGCACCTGCATGGCTACAGCAGCTAGATCTAGTTCAGAGCAAAGGATGTAACCACTGTAATTACTTGAAAAACACATAATGGCAGGATGTCTTACATAACATGGACCTCCAATTTGAGAAGTATATTCAGTAGTTTCTTTCAAAAAGCATGGCCCAAAGTAGACAGCAGAGGAGTAGCCAATCAGTTGAAACTGAAATTCAGTTCCAGTTTATGCAGGTTCTTCTAAATGCAAATAAACTTTATAGAGTGGGCTTAGTTGAGAGAGTATTCAAACTCAGTGACTATAGTAGCTTTGCATTCAAAACAATGGCGCAGAGAGGAGAAAACCACCTTATCTATGTTATTTTTCATCTAAAAAAAATATTTCATTCTGCTTTAATAGTGTAGAACAAGGGAAGGAATGTAACATTCAGAGTCCTGAAAGCTTTACAGAAAGAATCAATGTAAAGAGATGTATAACATTATGTTATTATTATACTGGTTAGCAGTAAATTAGATAGCATCACTTTTATTTTGTCTGTAAGGCCAGCAAAAACATAAATTCTCATTTGTCAAAGTAAATAATGTTGATCTTCCCACACAAGCTAAATAAATAATTTTTATTTAGTGTTTTTAATAGTTAAATAGTGACTGAAAGGATTGGACTGAGGGTTATTTGAAAAGCTAGTATTGATTTAAAAAATCAGAACAATTTGATACTGTTCGAAATAGCCACAATACCAGCACAGAATAGTGATTACAGTGAAAGCAAAATTGGGATTCCATGCTGTGGATGTAATCTGTGTATACCTTCATAGATAGATGGATAGGCCACTGCAGGATGTGTTCCGTGAGCTTTGCGTTTTTCATCATTGCACTTTACCTGCCATTTTATCAGACAGTGTTCTAAGAATCTTATGCCTCTCTTCATTTTCTGCTTTAGATTGACTACCAGGAAAAAGTTATATTACTTACAAATGAGTTCATTCCACCTTTCTTTTACTTCTCAAGACAATTTAAATATATAATTAGATTTAATATCAATTTTAGGGGATCCTGCTGGTAACCTCCCACCACTGTGAAAACTGTCTATAATGAGAAAGCTAGAATAGGAGATAACGTGATGTTGACTTCAATTTGTACCTTAGTTCCAAAGGCTTTAAAGATATTTTGCACAACCATAAAAGAAGCAGAGTATGTCATGAGCATGAGCATACAGACAAAGGGGGCCTTACTAAGTGAAGATGTTCCCTTAGGGACCCCTTTTGCCATCCTTAGGTTAGCCTAGCTGATACAAAGGATATGCAGCATGAGGACAGAACGGTTCAGCAGTATTACAGGTATATGACTTATGAAAGTTTCCTAAAACTACAAGGGAAAAAGGCAGGTTACAGGCAGACATGACAGACTCCTCCATCCTGAACTTTTGACAGGATTTTTTTCTAGGGAATTCAGCACAAGAGAAGGCAGATACAAAGTTCAACACACTACAGTTTTGATGAGATAGGAAAAGCCATTAACAGAAGAGAGAAAAGGAAAGAGAACATTTAATAATATATGTGCAGAGACTATAAAGGAAAAGTGGTAGAGGAGGGAGCTGCATGCTGTCAAACTGATTGATGGAAACTAGATGACTTCATAGAGCTGCTGAACTTTATCATGACACACACTTGACCCCAGAGGCATTTGAATCAAGACACTGTTAAGCCTAGAGGAGAATATATCCTTGCAGGCAAACAAATTAAACACTTCAATACAGTAATAAAACATCTAATGATGGACATTTGTGGCTATTGTGACATGCTTCACTGCATTTTACTGATCTGGCCAACATAACAATTACTCCAGCTACCTAGCAATATACATATCAGAGTGTCTGCTTTGTAGAAAAGTAGGATTAGGAGACCTGAATTTATAACACATGTAATACCCAGCACACTGGGTGAAGCAAAAATCATCCTTTTCATCAAAATCAGTGGGAAAGGTTAAGCAGATGCTGCTTCTGGAACGTTTCCACACTCTTAAAAAGATAGAAGTATATCTGGTTTATCCCAGTGCACCAGCTTCATCATCCAATTTAAAAACTCAAATGAGAAAATATTAGAATGCATTTTCAGAACAAGCATAGATAGTTTTCCCCAGCGAAGAACATAAATGATCTCCACAGAAGCCCTCACTCAAAGGCCACACAGCCTTCCCATAGCACTGTGCTGTTCTTGAATTGGTTTTGACTTTCTGTGCATGAATTGTAAGACTGCTATAGTAGAAACTTCTCTCTCTGTTCCTCTTCTTTACTGATAGAACAGCAGAGCAGCTATTTAATGGACACTGATTAGCCCTGACCAGTCTGCCCTAGTATGTCGAAGAGTAATGTAAAAGTCTAGTGTAAATCTTCAAAAAGTAACTTTTTCTTTCACAGCTGTCATTCCCCATTCCTTCTCTTTGCTACCTGTTCTCAAAGTATTGTTGCTGCAATCCCTTTGAGCACAATCCTGCTGGCCAGAACAACATGGAGTATGTGCTACTACTTCTTTTACTGAAGGACCCAGTAATTTAAATATTTGAGGAATCTAGGATGACTATCTTCCTGGCCCAAACAAGTTTGTCAAAACAGGAGACATATTGTACATGCCCTGTACGGATGTCCTGAACTAAGTGACTTTCATGCACAGAATGATCAATGTGCCTTGAGTTCATGGATCTTCTCTAATAAAGGCAAATGCATTGAATTAGGAAGTACTCTTAAGCTTCTTATTCCTCACTGAGTCTAGGCAAAGCTGTCAAAAAAAAAAAAAATAAAAGGATTCATAAGCTTCTGTGGATGGTGTTATGTTCTGCTTATCTACAGAATCCAATTCACTGTCCACCTTCATATCCCTCCTCCCTCAAAGTACATTTAAAAAAAAATACTTTAATCTTCTTACTGCACCACAGTTCTTTGTGATTAACCACCTTACTGATCAAGAACATGTAGACGTTGCAATTCCATCTCCACCTCTTTCTTTCTTCATTGGCTTTGTGTTAAATTTTTAAATTATGTATATTTTCTTTCACTCAGAAATGGGCTTCTGTTATGAATTCATCTTTTATAAATAGTAAAATAGCCGTATAGAGCAAAGACTTAATCACTACAGGTCCCAATAGAGTGCTTGATACATAGAAAAATAACATTCTTTCTCTTTGATGGGAAGTAAAATTGGGCTGCACTGCCTTCTGAAACATTTTATTTACTTCAACATGTACAGTTTCAATAACCAAAAGCTAAAGTTATTTTTATAGACTTTTGCCGTCTTTATTCATCCTTTTTTGCAGTACAGTTGGCACAGCTTCTCCCGAACCAACATACACTTCGTCTGGCAGCACTTCTCAAGCATTGGCACTGTTATTACCCAGGAGGCTCTGGCATAGTAGCAGATAGTGTTTGGATTGTTAGTCAGTGTCATGAAGATGGGAGTAAAATTAAGAAACAATAAGTATAACATTATCACTGTTAGGCTTAAAGAGAAAGGAAAAAAAAATATTACAGAAGCTCCTGGAAAAAAATGACATTGTTCTTACTCAAATTGACAGTTACTAAACTAATTAGTTTTGATTCAAAGAGAGCTATAGGTATTTTGTGTTCATGGACTTTTTAAAAGACGCATCTTCTGTGTTTACTTCCCAGGAAATACATTCTGGCCTTCATTTCACATAAAAGTGCTAAGAAGGTAAGATATCTGTCGCTTATTATCCTGCCAATAGACTTTTTGAAACTCTAGGCTGCTTCTACATTGAAAATGGTTCAAGTCCATGCCTGACCCACAAGAAGAGAGTAAACTAAGTTTGGAAACGTCACCCTAAGTTGAGCTCACTTACAGAAAAATGCATCACATAAAGTTATGCTATGAAATTCATATCAGAGTGTCACAGTGATTTCATTATATCGACCCGGATGCATTACTAACGTATCATATTTCACAGAGATATTATCCTTGTCGATGTTGACCTAGCACAGATTATTAACAGTAGGAGTCAGATTTTAGATTATTTGTAAAAGTTTCATAGGAGAATCAATAGAATATTGTGTCAATCTGTCAAAGATATTCAGCAGAAACTTCATGAGATTGTTTACATGCTGTAACACAAAAGGCCATGAAATCTCCACAGGAGACAGAGAGGTCAATAAGGAAGGAAATATATAACAAGAAAGGGTCTCTCTTCAATTACAGGGTGCAGGAATTATGAGTTGTGAGAAAGCATGAGAAAGGCATAAATGCTGCCATGGCTACAAGATTATATAAATAGGAACTTTTATGAATAACCATAAGAATCACCCTACAAAGAGGCCATCCCAATGAGAAAGAATTTTTAGCTGTAATTGTGGAGTAGGCAGAGACAGACACAGCGTGGCCATCGAGGTCCTAGCATGCCCTTTCATACAGAAATGAAGAAAGTGAACAGATGGGATACTCTTCCAGACTGAAGCCTCTCCACAAATTACAGTATTAGAATTAAAGCAATTTTAGGAGGAGTGACCAAAAAAATGGCAGAGCTCCTAATCCTTACAAATAAAGGGAACAGAACACTTATTGCAAAATAAATGCCAATAAACTCAGGGAGTTGTTAGGCAAGTCTAATGACAAAAGAGACTAAGGAAAGTTGGCAGTTCCTCCAAGGGAAAAAAAACAGGGATGAAAGATATCCTATTGTACTGCAGGGAAGAATTGGGATGTGTAGTCAGAATCAGGTCTTGATATCTTCTGTCATGATTTCAACCTCAGGGAAGCATACAGAAAGTGGCAAGTAGAGTAGATTACATAAACATATACCTAAATAATGTATGCATATAGAGACAAATCAAACATTCCAATGTATTAACTGAAGCACATCTCACAGGTGATATCTGGGATGTCAAGAAACAGTTATATAAACTAAGGAAAAGGTTATCCAACACAGAAGAAAGTCTATCAAAATATAGTGCCAAGCAAATTGGATTGTTTAAAATCATTTTTAGACAGTTCCTTAAAAAGTATTCTTGGTTTAGGGTAAATAAACTTAGGTTGGAGAGTTCAGATGGAAGCAAAATATTTCAGATTAGCTAGGTGCAATATTAGTAAAATTAAAGGAGGAGTCAATAAACCTCAAGGCTGTTCAAAGTTACCCTCAAGAAATAATGGAAGAAAGGTGAGGTAGTAATCAGCTAACAAAGGAGGCTTTTCAATGAGCCTCTTTCAAAGGATAGGGAGAGAGAAGCTGAAGAATTACAAATCAGTTAATTTACTTCAATTTGTAAAAAGATACTATTAATGAAACAGAATGATTGTGACTAACTTGAATAAAACTGGCGGACAAAAAATCAAGACAGATGTCAAAAAGAAATCGCTTCAGACATACCTGATTTTTTTTATCAACAGCCTTAATGGAAAGAGTACCAGATGTGTCTTATATTTTGTCTTTAATACCTTTGACACAAGCTTTATTATTCTGCTTTCAAGTAAGGATACTATGCACTAGCTCCCATAATAACAGGAAGGATGCAAAATAGGTTTCAGTATCATGTTGAAAAAAGTGTCATACATAATTCTTTAGCAAAATGGAAGGATAGATCAAGTGGTTGTGTACAAGGGATTTGTATGGTCCAGTATCTTCCAGATTTTCACTAACATCCTAAAGAATAGAATAAATAGTATGCTGATTGATTTAGCAGATGACATGATCCTTAAAATCACAAGAGGTGTATTTCAGGATAATTTGGTCATAAGAAAGTGAAAAAAATAGCATAAATACTATGCTATTCAATAGGTGCATGTAACGTATTTTTGCAGCTATAATCTACAACACAAAAAAAAGATGGAGTATAAATAAGGAAGCAAGCATTTCAAAGGCAAAGGGTCTTGGTGATTCCTGACCACAAGTTAAACACATCAATAATGATGTAGCAAGAAAGACAAATACCATTTCAGAATGCAAACAGAAATGTAATTTACAATTACATGGAGCAATACCGCTTCACTTGGTTCAGTGTCGGTAAGGTCTCAGTTTGAGAACTTTAAGAGCATTCTCCAATTGAATACTTTCCAGAAGACTGCAACCAGAATGATCAGAAGCTTAAAAAACACGACCTATGGGGAAAGACTGACTGAACCAAGGAGTAGGTAAATCTGAAAAAGAGAAAGAGACTCTCTGAGTGAATCATAAATACCAGTAAAGGTAAAAACCTGCTGCAAATAGGAAGAAAATTCTCTGTTTCACTCTGCATTGTGATTATATAAAATAAAATGTAGCCTGAAGTGGCAGAAAGAAACAGAGAAGAAACCTTTCCAATAGTGTCAGTGACAGACCATCTGAGTAAATAATCTGTGGGTGTTGTGGAGCCATAAGCACTGCAAATCTTTAAAAGCAGCTTAGACAAATAAGCAGGTATCAGCAACCAAAGATAACGTTAATGTTGCCTTGTTATCGCAGAAAAAGAGTAGTTGAAACACCAAAGTTTCTATCCTAACAAATATTCTATGATTACATGTATATACATAATATGAAGAATTTAAGATACAAAGAGGAAGATGTACTCTTTCATATTGGTTTGTAAGACATATGAGCCATTTCAGACATTTAAATGATTTTTGTTAGCCATTTCTTGCTTCTCTTGATCTATCCAATATATTAAAAAGCTGTAAGTTTACAACTAAAAGTAAGAGCTTGTATTTTTTCTTTTTGCTATCAAGCGGAACATAACATGACCCCTAACAAATATGTCTCGCTCTTAAATGTGTGCATTTAACATTCCAGAAACAACATTTAACTTTCTCGTGGTTCAATGTATCACATGTATAGCTGTACATTTGTTTCTGTGCTCACCCAAACATGTAAGATTCAAACCATTTCACATCAATTGAAGCAAACTCAGGATGTGGCAGTAACATTACTCAGCAAAGACAAACCATCACTGTGATTAAGTGGAACATTTTGATACCTGAGATAAGTTATCAATGAAAAATGGACTTGCAGTGTCCACTGTATCACAACATGATCAAAAGATCTAAGAGAAGTGAGTGGAAGTTTTAATCAGGCTGTAAAAGCAATGCTAAGAGTGGTTTGTACAGACATAAATAACCACCACGCTCGCTGAGCTCCTAGAGACACAGATCAAGGTTGTGTGCATCTTACATGCACTTTGAAGTCAAAATAGATTATGTGACTTTGACAGCTCCATGAGAGGGAATGAAAGCTTTCTGGAAATAATGAAAATATTTGCAAATACACTAGGAGTTTGAAATATGATCAGGGAGTTTGTCTCCATTTTTTAAGTACCCAATTTCAAAGCTCTCTTAAACACTGGAAATCATGATTTATACTCATAATTTCTGCGTTCCAACAGAATGAGTCCAAGCTATTTTTGGATATACTATAAAACCCTTAATTAAATTGCTCCCATAAATTAAATGATCACATCCTATCTATGATTAAATTTTTATTCTTTACAACAAAAACACAATTCAAGGGAATAGGGGCTAATTTAACAGAAAGGGACTATAAGAGCAGGCTGATGTGGGGAAGAGAAACTAAAGAGAGGTGTGGTGATGCAAGAATTTGTTAGGAAACTGGATAGGATTTGAAGGATCTGGATGAAAACCTATGCTGGTATTGGAACAAGCACTGGGAAAGGGAAGAGGATGTTGTAATTCTACCAAACACAATCCTTCCTCTGTGTGTGTTTGTATGGATGTACAGGAGTGGAAAGTGTCAAAATTTGGAAGAGACTGTACTGAAAGATTTTTCAACCCTATGGAGACCAAAACTGAGAGGAGCTCTTATAAAGGGTTGTGAGTGTTCCTCAGCTCTTCTTTCCTTCACCTGTCAGTATATATCAAAATATATCAGAACTGCCAGAAAAATAAAGTACAGTTTCCAGATGAATCTAGTTATGAACATAAAGAAAAAAGGAATATAAACTATGTTACCATTTATATTCTTTGTTGAGCTAATCTTCCTTAGTAGAGAAGAAGGAAAATATTTT